>JAODUE010009154.1:0-28440 GCA_027564755.1 Amblyopsis hoosieri
ATTCATGGATTTGTGTGTAATGTTTTGAAAAAGGGAGAATAGTTCTGAAAAATGTGTGTTAGCGGTTGAAAAAAACTGTAAATATTCAACAGATAACTGTTAGTGGTATTATAACCAAGTGGTAGTGATTGGGAACAACAGAAACTAAGCCACAAAGTGGTAGGCCACATAAAATCGCAAAGTCTAGGTATGGTGGTTGCCAGAACGGTACTTGCCTGACTGCATTGTGCCAAGAGTAAAGTTTGGTGGAGGGGGAATTATGGTGTGGGGTTGTTTTTCAGGAGTTGGTCCCTTAGTTCCAGTGAAAGGAACTGTTAATGCAAAGACATTTTGGACAATTTCATGCTGTGGAAACAGTTTGGGGGTGGCCCCTTCCTGTTCGAACATGACTGCGCACCGGTGCGCAAAGCAAGGTCCATCAAGAAATGGGTGAGTGAGTTTGGTGTGGAGGAACTTGACTGGCCTGCACAGAGTCCTGACCTCAACCCAATAGAAAACCCTTGATGAAATAGAGCTAAGGCCTTCTTGTCCAACATCTGTGCCTGACCTCACAAATGCACTTCTAGAAGAATGGTCAAAAAAATGTGTACTCCTAAACCTTGTGGACAGCCTTCCCAGAAGAGTTGAAGCTGTTATAGCTGCAAAGGGTGGGCCAACTCCATATTAAACCCTACGGATTAAGAATGGGATGTCATTAACCTTCATGTGCATGTAAAGGCAGGTGTCCCAAAACTTTTGGCAATAGTGTATGTTGCATCTCTTTGTTAAAAAATAGCATGTTATTCATATTATGGAGTCCAATTAAAATGGCAAAAATGTACACTAGAGCAGGGGTTCCCAAACTATTTTAGCTAATGTTATACCTGTGTATGCGCCAAATATTTTTGAGCAGAACGCTCTAGAATCTATGATGTGCACACGGCTAAATAGGATGTCACCTAATAAGTAGTCTATATTATTGATTGCGATGCACTGCTGTCTTAAAATAATGCATTGCAACAATATTAAGATATACATTTTAATTCAGTTAACTATTTACTGCCATACATGCTGGCAATTAAGTGGATTTACATCTCTATAATACAGTTATAGAGATGTCTTAAATTATGTTATATATAAAAAATATTATACAATAATCATTATATATAATGTAAAATATAAACTATGATTTTCTTTTAAACCAGACAATGGTTTTGTGAGTATCATATGATTATAGGTGAGCTAACCAACTGCAGACAGTAGTAGTAGGCCTACTGTCAGAGTACACTATTCTAGTATAGTTGCTAGACTATAGAAGAAAATAACACTGCTTAAAGTCAGCATCAGGAATTCTGGGCAAATACTGGTGATATTTGAACTTTATCAAAACAAAAATACCTCTCCCTTCAATACCATTAGGTCTACACATTGAACACATATTGCCAAGGCTGGGATAGTATAAGGCTTTCTTTGTGTTTCCATTTACAGAACCTGGGCTGTGTGTAGTAGAAACACCAGATCTTTTTTCGGTGTGCAACTGCAGCTAGCAGACCGTGAGTGGAAATTCCACCTGTAATGTTTTAAAATGGGTTATATATACCGGTCTAATTGCTGACTTTTCCAAAGCTGTTCAATCTTCTGTTGACTGCTCTTCAGTGAGGACTTGGTAAGTGTCTCTAGGCGCTTCTGCCTGGTCTGAAAGGCTTTGCTGATGTCAGCTACAAGAATAGAAATTGAGTTACAGTAGGAAATGACAACATAAACTCTAACAGATTAACAGGTAACATAGACCGTTCATTTACCATTTACATAGACAACTAACCTCCAAATCTGTCAAACATAGTCATAAAATCCCCCCTGTGAAAAAAGAAAACCAAAGACATGTTTACAACATTTTGGGATTTATTGGAACTACGGTACGGTGGTACTGACAGTACGGTATTAACATTTTGCTTACCCTTGAATGATTTCATCATCTTCTTCATTTTCCAGTTTTGGACGCTTTTTTCCCCTGGATGACTTTGCTTCAATCAAAGCAGAACATTGGAATCTGACTTTACTTCTGTCAAAATAATGTAATAATCGTAATGAAGATACCGGTACCTGTCATGGTCTCGTCGTTGAAACGATTTTCCTCCAAGGGCAGATCGCATGAAATTGATCTCCCGCTCCCAGAGCCTTTCACCTTGGCTTTCTGTGTACGGCCAATGTGATTTGCCATGACGTCTGAAAACATTGATTATATAAAACACAACAGTATAAAAAAATGTAATTTCTGATCTTTCAGCCGACACAACTTTACCAATGATGACACAAATGTGTAAGTGTACACACAAAAGAAAAGCAAACAACATAAAGTTTAGCTAATTGCCTATGGTACGGTACCGTACGCTAACTGACAAAGGCCAGTTAAGTGTCGACGACTCTGAAGCATACGAAACTGTTAATAAATGGTACCTTACACACTCAATTAAACATCACTTACTCCAAACTAACGGTGGTAGGACTTAATTTTATATTGAATAATATCGTTATCGTCAAAAGAACCAATATTATTTTAGAATACTTTATCCCAGCAGGACTCAGCGCGCCAACAGATGCTGACGCCGGTGAAAAATGACGTATCACACAGGAATGTTGAACAGACTATTTAATTTTATATATTTTTTTTCATATTATTGAACATTTAGTTTCATGGTGCAATGGCAATAAAAAATGACAAAATACAATTTATATATTCAAATTAAACATGCATTTTAAACGTTGTGCACTACACATACTAAAAAATAAAATAAAAATGGTGCTACACTACAACTGACCACTTGTTATACATTACTTGACACACTAGGAACACGCCTATTACTTATTATTGATCAATTATTAAAAAATAAAAATAAATCCTTTTGAAAACATTTTGACAGTCTGTCAAAAATATATTCAATTATTGCATTTGCATCCACTATCCGTCCAGTAATTTCAGGATGCTGTCCCTCTCCTTCAGTGCCTTCCATGCTTGATCTTTCTCCTTCTTGGTCGGAGTTCGTTTCTTCTGCCTGGCTGCCATGATCCGCCGGAATCCCTCCATAACCTCGTTGTCAGACACCCTGACTCTCTGCCTCAGGTCCTGCCTACGCATCTCTTCCTTTGCCAAACTGTGCAGCCAAAACATAAATGTATGAAATTACACATTGTACATCTATATAGTGACAACAATAAAATACAAAAACCCTACCAAGTTGCAAAGACAAAAATACTATATCACTTTGTTATTGTAACCACCTATAGAAATACATTCCCCTCCAAATGTATCGGAACAGCAAGGCTAATTCCATTCATATATGAACTATGTATTGTTTAGCCAATCAATCAATCTAACATGACACACTGTAACACAACTGTCAGTCACATGTTTCAATAATTTTGCTCAGCTAAAATTGTGGGTGGTCTGATAAATAAGGTGCTAACTTCTAAGTTGTTTAAAAATCTAGATGAAGATACCATGAAATAAAAGCTCAAATTTGGATATGTCGTCTATACATCTTTGTCTCAAAATCAATTGTCTATAGTGTATAGCAAAAACAAAGGCCTTTAGCCATTATTCTTGCTGTTCCAATACATTGGATGGGACTGTATATTAAATAAATAGCATCAATTAACAGGCAGTACTACATGTGTGAAGAACCAGATAGCCAGTACTATTTTTGAGGATCTATCAATCATCTAAAAGCATCTACAGTGTAAATCCTTGTACATGTGTGTTCTCACCGGAGCAGCTCCTGCTTTCGAGCTCTGTTGTGAGCACTAAGAGCTTTGAGCTCTGCTTGTCTCTTGTGGAGTTCAGCCAGAACCTCATCCTCAGAGTCTCCACCTGCTCCTGGTCGCTCTTCAGCATCCAGCAGTCCCTGGGAGATCAGCTCCTCTTTGATCCGTGCCTCCAAGGAGCGTGTGTGGGGAACACTGTGTGATAGGGAAAGAATACAGGAGAGGGGATGGCAGGTAATTATTATTTGCCCGGAGAAGAATTATATACAGTGTAGATTGTTGCAGTAGCACGATAAGGTAGAAAACATTTATAATAATAATAATGATAATAACATAAAAATAAATAAACACCTGAAAGCTTTCCCCTGGCTTCGAGGAGACGTTCCAGCTCCGTCGTTAACATCCTTCACTGAAATGTCTGGAACGGGAGAATCCTCCATGGGGGATATAATATTCTCCTGAAAGAAAATATAGATATTTTAAAGTAGTTAAAAGTGATGCAGTCAGTGGCATTGCAGGATTTGAATAATAATATGTTTCAGTTACAACATCATGTAGTAGTGTACCCATAACGCATATTTGAATTATCAATATGAGAAATATGTCTCTAACCTCAACGAGAGCCTGGAGGAGACGCTGGGTAAGAGGTCCAAATGGACACCCATCTTCTGGAGAGTCATGTTGGGACTCAGATTTTTTCAGTAGAGAGTCCACATCTAGAACAACACAAGGATTGATGCTGGACAGTTGAGCACTGTTGTGTAACTCTACATGCACTGTATCACATTACGTGATAAAAGTACAATCTACAATAAGTACATTTAACTGTATAGTATATTTACAAAGGTACTCAAAAGACACTTAAAGGCAGGGTTAGTCATTCTCGAGAATGCTTGCTAACTTCAAGCTCAAAGCTTCAAGCTCCGCCCCACACATTGGAAACAGACTGCGAAGCCTAGGGCATTGTTGTTGTGAGCAGTGTTCGCCATTTTGTTTGTGTTCCTATTTATGGAGAAGTACCGGATCATTTTTTCACGCACAGAGAACAGTAAGCTAGTGGAATGCTAGATATTTGGTGCATTTGACAAAAAGTGTTTTAGCTTACAATCGCAGACTATATATTTAAATAATAATACAATTACAAATCCTATCATAGCAGATACTGAGCAACCTTACCTTTGGCATCCAGTTCAGACAGAGGACCTCCCATGAGACTCTTTTTCTTATCATTGGCTCGTGCTCCTTCCCTCTGCTCCTCCAAAAGGTCCTCCTGAGCCCACCGCTGAGAGTAGTGTTTCCCCAATGCAGGAATCTATAGTTAAGATACAGTAACAATATGTCATCCACCCAGTTATTATGTAATGCTAATCTGTGTTATTTTCCATATTATCCAATTCATGTATATCAATGTAATGTGAATGTAAATCTGTGGCATTCTGTGTATTTGGAAAGAACAGCCAGTGCATGATAATGACAGACACATTTAACATTTATGCCATACTTTATGATATTCTGCTTCATCTTCAGGGGGTTTCAGAAGCTCCTCCAGCAGTCTGATTTCTTCATTTGTGATATCAGCACAGTACGGTTCCACTGACGCCCAAAATCTGAAAACCCAAAACATAATTGTAAGTAATAATGTTATTCGTTTTCGAAGACCTCCTCTCTTGCTGAAATATAGCCCAGACAATAGATACAAACAATTAATTTGCCAAGAAATACATGCACAGGATTAAAGGCCACCGCCCACTGGCGGTGCGTCAAGGAATGCAACATTTGAAAGTTAAACTCAAATTGCCCAAGAAATAGAACCGTGTTCTAATTCTAAACCCTGGGTCGATGCGCGTCAGATGCTGCAAATGGACGTCATTGCCCCGTTAAAAAGAACCAGTTCTAAAACTCTACCGTCTCTTGACGTGCGTCGACACCATTAGGGGGCGTTGGCCTTAACAATCAAACGGAAGAAACCATAACGGCACTTATGCTACCAACAGTGCTTTTAGTTCCCAACCTGTTAGGGGCATCATTTTTAGGAGTGCGTGGAATGTCTTGTGGATCATCTGTGAACTCATACTCTTGAACTTTGAGCTGAATGTTTTTGGACTTGGGTCTGCCAGGGCCAGGGCCTGGTCCATGACCACCTTTCCCATCTAATTTCTGCTTCTTCGGTTTGTGACGAGTCGAAGCAGAGGGGTCTGGATCTTTGGCCTGTTTGTGGGAGCGTGTATCTCCTTTCTTGTCCTGCCAGTCTGTAAGGATCTGAGAAGCCCCAAAGTCAGCAAACCAACATCTACAACAACAAAAAAAGTGTAACATCTGTGTGTTTATGTCACTCACAACCCAATCCCACCTGTCTCTGTTCCTCTAGTGCTCTTAATCGACGGCTGGCTGAAGACAGAAGAGTCTCCAGCTCAAGTTGTAGTGTGTCCAACTCCTCAATACCAATGCCATCATCTTCTGAGCGGCTCAGAACAGCAGTGTAACGTGGACAAACCTTGACATGCTCCACGGGCTTGAAGTCGTAGTACTTCAATGGGGGGCAATCCTTTAACTCACTCATAGTGCCTAACAAAGCTGGTTGGCAGTACTGTACAAACACATAAGAAGAAGAAGAATGTCTGCGTGGTTAATGGAATGAATACAGGATTTTCATTTCTCGCACACAGCATGAAGGTACGAAATGTTAATAAGCACAGCTAAGAACGTAGCAGGGTATAGGTGGCCGCATACATAATTACACAGATAATAACGTGATCAGCAGCATACCGGTAGATTCGCTCAGCCATTCTGCAGCTGCTCTTCACCACACATAGTTACGACATCTGACAACATCACACATTTAAGTACAAACTATTTTGCGTTTACTATTATTTATTTAAAATGTTTAGATTAATCAGTTAGTAATAAATTAATGTTTATGGGCAACGATATTTACCTTTACTGAATGGCGTCCATCATGGACAAAACCATGTGGTTATCACTGGGGGTATTATCAGGATACCATTATTACTATATTCTTTACAAAATAGCATTATATACACAACAAACAATCAAAACAAGGTTTGAAAAGTGTGTTTTCCAGTCTGATATATAATGTGTTATGCAACGCTTACGAGTTAGAATGAATAAACCCTTTGGTTGAATGGTATCTTCGGAAGAAACCATTCCAAATACTTGGAACAATATTAAATGCTAACAACTAAATTACAATAAATGTGTATATATGTGCAATGCAAGTTAGGCTAAATGTTTTCCCGAATAATATTCTACAAATGCTAAATTCCAATAGGTATGTTGCATGCCGCCGTCAGACGATGGGGGCATCCGAGGGCGTGTATGAAATTATATACATGTATGCCAAATGGGTGGTGTTTGTTACTGCTATAACCAGAAGACGAGACGATTCTGGTCACGTGACCTTACGACGCCAGAAAGTTAAAACCAATCGAGCGCACCCTTTTCTATTCGCTTGAGCTGGGTTTTCAGATTTACGGAAGAGGAGTCCCCAGGCGTGGCAGACGAACTTCCGCCTTGCACAGCGAAAATATGGTAGGTATATTGCAATTACTATATAATGTTGATTCAGATATGTTTATCTTCAGTGTTTTTATATAGCATATTAGTTCAGTGTTTTGTTAACTGTGATATGATATTTTGCAATATGGGCCTGACGACTGGAAGATCTTGCAGATATGATTCTCTCAGATCTGAATTTACTTCTCCAAAATGCCTGTTTCGACTCAACTAGTAGATAATTTCAATAGAATGTTCCTTGTCTCGATTGGGTTAGTGATTTAAAAACATCATATGGCAAGCCTGAGAGATGGTGTCACTGTCACTTTCTATAACATACCTATTTGTATTGTACCGCGACCAATGTTTAATTCGTCTTCCAGACAGCGACACTTCGTCCCTACTTGAACGCTGTGAAGGCGACTTTGCAGGCCGCACTATGTCTGGAGAACTTCTCCTCTCAAGTTGTGGAGCGTCATAACAAACCAGAGGTAGAAGTCAGGTAGGTTTTGTGTTGAGCGAGACTGTAACTACTGGCTACTATCAGGTCTTAAATATACAGCATCTGATTCACAAGTGTGGACTTGCTGGGGCGTAACAAAATAAATTCCTATTGTGGATGGAGGTCTACCCAGACCTCTGGGTCTACCTCTCTGCACGTTTGCAATTTAATTGTCATGTTAGGTGCAGTGACTGAGATTGTATGGTCTTGCGGTAAACACATTAATTTAAAATTAAACAATGTACTTCCCCATAAAACTATGTGTTTACAGAAGCAGCAAGGAACTTTTACTTCAGCCCGTGGTGGTCAGTCGTAATGAGAAAGAGAAGGTTTTAATCGAGGGCTCCATTAACTCTGTAAGAGTCAGCATTGCTGTCAAACAGGTCAGAGAAAATGGAATGCATACGACTTGCCCCTGTTCTACCCCTATCAAAATTCATGGTAATTGCTAAAACACAGGCTCATTGAATGAAACATTACTTTACTGTATTATTTAGGCTGATGAGATTGAGAAGATCCTATGCCACAAGTTCATGCGCTTTATGATGATGAGAGCAGAGAATTTCTTCATTCTGAGAAGGAAACCAGTAGAGGTAAGAATAGAACAAATGTCATCTCTATTAGTAATGAGCAGCAATGAAGAACAAGTTCAACAAGAGAAATATTGACATAAGTGTGTAAATAGATGTAATGTAAAAACAATTATTTGCAATCATTAAATTAATGTTAATTATTACAGCATACACCTTGCGACTATATTGAATCCGATATGTACAAATAAACAAAACATTAAATATATTTCATGCTCTTTTATTATATTTCTTCATTCTAGACTGCTATCATTGATTTTCCTTTCTTTTTTTTTTTTCCTTCTCATCACCAATTATTAGGGATACGACATTAGCTTTCTGATTACCAACTTCCACACAGAGCAGATGTACAAACACAAGCTGGTGGATTTTGTTATCAACTTTATGGAGGAGATAGATAAAGAGATCAGCGAGATGAAGCTGTCTGTTAACGCCAGAGCTCGTATTGTTGCTGAGGAATTCCTAAAAAATGTAAGATGGTTGGTTGTATAATACATATTTATTTATATATTATTTAAATAGGAACATAAACAAAGTGGCAAACACTGCTCAACAACAACAATGCAGTCTTTCAATGTGTGGGGGCGGAGCTTCGAAGGAAGTTGGTTTTTATTTGAGCTCAAAATAAAAATAATAAATTTAGATTGTTTATAATCTCTTTATTGTAATGCAGTTAAGTGAATATTTTGTTTTCTTTTTTCAGTTCTGATGACCTTGTCCGTCCATGTTTCCACACAAAAAGAGAAGTCATATGGCCCAGCAGCACAATAATGCAGAACGATAGAATTTAACCGTCAATCGGCAAGGAGAACCATAAATGGCCAATTGGGCCATGTTGCTCCCAGCGCTCAAGCATTTCCTGTACTCATGAATAGCAATGACTGTGTATATAATGAAATATTTAGCAGTTTCGTTTTTTCTGCCACTTGGAACAAATCTCAAAACAAAGGCAGGTCCTTCAAGTATTAACCACATTGATATCCATGAATACAGGGGCAATGGCAATGTGTTGTTTCCAACGGCCTGTATCATTTTAAAATACATTTTTCATATAAATGGTATGCCTAGGATTCTTTCTTCTTCTTTTGTTCAAGATCATATGTAAAGAGCGAGGAAAGTAATCTCAATGGAATTTATTATAAAGAATATAATTAATTAAAGCAGTGTTTACCAGTGCAGTAACATTTTCTTTTCCTATTCATTTTGTTAAATGCTCAGTACCCTCTGTCAGCTATCAATAAATCTAATTCCCTGAGAATGTTTTGTGTCTACTGTATCTGTATTCTGGCTCTTAAAACATTGACAGCAAGCTTTGTGGTGCATGGCTTTCAAATGTCTTATAGGGATTGGTTCACATTTATGTAGCCACACAAAAAAGCTGTTTTTAAACTATTCACTACTTAAATGTTAAAATTGCTCTTTTGTAAGAGTAACCAACCACAGGCAAATGTCATTTGTCATTCATGTGTAGTGTCTAATGCTCATAATAGCATTTTGACATTGTCTTACTGGGCTAGTTAGACAGTAGGCTACAGACCACGTTTAGCTTTATTTGTACATAGCCCACTTGAAAGAAATTGACATTAAATTAGTGTAGGCCTTGTGCTTGATGGGTCAAACTTTCTTTTCTGCTATAATATTCAATGCAGACATTGAGGTCCAGAAAAGTAGCCGGAGGTTAGTCACAGCTTATCTCTGGGTATATTTCAATGGCAACAGTGACTGCAGAAGCAGATTTGCAAAGCCACCCTGGTTAGTGGAACCTCACATAGCTCATTAGGTTATATTTAGACAAACTAACTTGTATTCAAGTTAAGTCACAATCTAAGATTAAAAACAAATACTTTCACAAAAACGTGTATGGAAACAGCATCGAACTTGTGTACAAAAAATAGCATATCTTTATCGTTTTAAATTCTGTAGTTTATTCCGTCATGAATTAATTCATTAATGCTATGTTTGTGATAATTTAATAAGGCATGTTTAACTTTAGTTAAAAACACCAATAATTTACATAATGTAGACCTCACATTGTACTCAAGCTGTACCATTAAATTACCACACTGAAAACATAAGTTTATGTTACAGTATTCAAATATTTGACATTTAACAGTACATAGAGCATGTTAAACAGTATAACATTGCAAAATACCAGTTCATCACACATTTGTGGAGGCAACAGTTAATTCTATAAGAATATGTCAGTATTCTACAGTAATAAGTCTGCTGCTGTTCACAACAAGAACCCATACTGAAACCAATGAGAATACAGTACAAATGAGCAAAGGCATTGAACCAGGCATTTAAAAACAGTCAAGGATAATAGTGCATTCACAAACAGCCTGTACTAATACCACTCGCTGTGTATTGGCTCTTAATACTATAAACCTAAAATTGAAGCCCAACCTAAGCGCATTTTGAGCAACTTGAGCACATTTACTGCATTCATTACAGTAGCTAGCCTCTCCAAATTCCTTTGTGCAAACAGAAAACAGCAGCAAGAGGATGAAAAGGACATTCTGGCAATTTTCACCCAGTGTGAGGAACGTGTGAACAGACTCTCTCTTGGTTAGAGTTCATCAGCCAAGTCATAGGTGCGGTGGGACTGTCTGCAAGGCATCTTCAGATGTACGATGAACATTGATGTTCTGAAAACACAAACAGTGTCAAATCACTATGTCGCAGGCCCGTTAAGTCTTGGCAGTTGATTTGTAGACTAACTGTGCCTTCTTAGATAAATATCCTTCTAAATGAATATAGAACCAATACTTTAGCAGTATTGCGTTTGTGAATACAGCTATTAAATAAAATATCCTAATACCTATAATGTATTAACCATGTAATTCATATTTTATTGAAATTCTTAAAAATGCCTCAGTTACACATTATTACACATACAGGCTAATTGTATGTAGCTGTATGTTTTGTATGCTAGAATGTTTCATGCGTTTTGATGAAAGGCCCTGGTATATTATTCTCACTACTGGAGTCTGCATCTAAATAAAACAGAGACCCTTTGTATCTATGGATTGCCGTGAAAACCTGCCCATATTATGACTCGTCAACCGTGGTTATTCTAGACATGTGATCTGTGCTGGTAAGCTTACAGTACGTTCAGATTTATACACAGAATATATGTTGCCCTTCAAAAAATAAATGACAGCAGATCACGATTGCATGGAATGCAGCAGAACTGGTCATGTTCAGTTTATTCACAGAAAGTAAACAGAAATGACTTCCTCTTCATTCTGACCATCGTATTTCACATTATTTAACAGAATTATAACAAATGCATATCTGTTTCTAAAACTCCTTTTGCCTGCCCAGACATACAACACAAAACAATATTTAAGAAACTAAAAATGACTAAATTTTCATGTGCAAAATGAGCCAAATGCACATTTATATTGTGCAATGATACATATAAACTAAGACATTAAGGCAGGTTAGAGAAAACCATAGATATGTTACATAAATTAACATTGTGAAATCATTGAGGAGAATGGGAAGGTTGTAAACCTGCGTGCATGATAAGGTGCTAAAAAGTAATTCACAGCCCAAAATAGATTGATATACCTAAATCATATCCATAATTCTCCAGAAATGAGACGATACGCATTCTACACAACCCATGTTACAGGGTTAGTAGTAAAAAATTTAACTGGATTCCAGTTAATTGCCATTACGTAATAAAAGTCCTCAAAGGAAAGGAGTTAAAAAATATTCCGCTAATGCGATCAAGATGAAAGTTGAAGAAGAAAGCTAGTAGTGATTTTTGTTAGGCTGACTGTTGGGGTTAAGCAGGGTTGGGGGGGTGGGGGGTGGTAAGAGTGTGGGCAGGTAAAGATACTGTTTCACTGGTGAGCTGGCACTGTTAGCAAAGCCTCCTTTGACATCCGCGACACTTCTACGTTCTGTTCAACGATAAAACACAGACAGGAGGGGTAATGAATCAGTCTACACAAGAGAGCTAATGTATTGGACATATATGGAGAAAGAGAAAATAATACACATTTAGAATGGATTTTAGGATTGTTTTGAGATGTTTGCTGAGCTAACGTAACAGAACTGCAGTACAATTTCACTGTGCAACTACGTGATGCAAAGTTTTCATCCCCGCCACCCCTAGGACCAAGACGTTTCTCGTTAACAAACAATAATCTGTAAAAAAATGTTTCACCAAAACATGGCATTTCGCAAAAATAAACCAAAGTCCTCTCAGTGACACATCTCTAACATATCGCAGTATTACAGCATCATTTAACACTTCACATTACAGAGACCAGTATGCATATACCAAAAGGGTCTGAAGCTACACATGAGATGCAAAATAATCTGTGGTTTCAGAATATGCAGCAATTAGTGCCAAATTCTACTTGTCACACCTAAAACTATAGTTTGTCCGACCTGTATGTTTGTCCCGCCTGTTTACATCAATGGAAGTCACTTTTCAAAACCATACTGTGCGAGTGTGTCTTGATACGTACCTCTGGTCTGTCTCTGTGAGTGTTGACTGCATCTACATTTAAGTAGATGGACTCCACCTTACAGCCTGCCAACACAACACATCATATCATCAGGCTAGACAGCAAAACACTTCACCCCGTGCAAGTTGGACTGCAGTAAGCACTGGTACAGCAGACCAGTCTTTTCTCACCATAGGCCACTGGTGTTAGCTTCAGCACAGTGTGCAGTGGACACTTGAGGTACGGCAGCTCCTCTGTTAAAACACAAAGGACAGTGTGAAAAAGAAATGCTACGAAAGTACATTGTAAACTTTGAATCAACAACTGTGTAGCTTATTCACCTCAGTATTAGTGCAAATGCAGAGAGACCAGCCTGGAGCTGGCTTTGTGATTTACATTATTTGTCAAACCTGTATTTTACTCTGTCTATAAAATCTACAAATAGAATTCTTAGTAAACACAGTAGATGTCTTTTTTATATATTTTTTTTAATGGAAGTCAATTGTGGATCCTGAAGTGCCTTCTGCTAACTAGGGGTTAACTCGTGGCGACATCAGCAGAACAACAAAATAAGAATGCTGCAGATTTGATGTTTAACAAATGTTTTATATACTTTTAACTAACAAACTGGATCAACAGTAGAACCCTGAACATCATTCTGATACACATACACACTTAAATTTCTTCTAATTTTTTTTCGCCCTTGGTATCGAAATGAGTATTGAGAACCGTGGAAATTCACTGGTATTGTTATCGACTACATTTCTGGTATCGTGAGTGACATCCCTTTATACAGTATATACGTAGTATAATGTATGTACTCACTTATAGTTATTCGTGCTTTAATAACAATGTCCCAGCTGTGCATCCAATATATAATACATATAATAATAAACCAATAATGGAAGCGGGATGAGTGCTTCACCCAGTGACGGCTGTCAGTGTGACACGTCTGGCCGCATGTGTCACACTGACAAAGTGCAAGTTAATATGCTGAAATTGTTCTGAAGGCGATTTGGCCACTCCCATTCCTAATACAGTGCATGAGCTCATATTAGCATGATTCTACATTAGTTCTGTATGCGACCATATGTTCATAAACAGACCTGCTGTTTTGTCCAGGAAGTAGGCAAGCAGGCAACGCATGACAGCCTGGTGGCAGACGACCAGAACGTTCTCCTGCCTCTCCAGCTCCATAATGACTGGCTCCAAACGCTGCACCAAGTCCTCATAGGACTGACCGTGGGTGACAGGATAATGCAGTGGTTTATTTATTTATATTTATATAGCGACACAGAGACAGACAGACGAGGGTTTGACAGAATACATTCACTCAGTCTTCAGAAGCCAGCAGATTGAGATCATGAGATAACATTGAGATCATCTCTATAGACGCAGACCTCTAAATCACATCACGTTGTACATCCAAAAAATATAACAATACTGAAACACGTTCTAGTAGATCCTCTGGTAAAACTTACACAAGCATGTCTGGGGGGCATGTCTAGAATCACTAATCTGAATCACATTCAGCACTGCCTCTTAAGGTATAGTCGGCTATTGCAAGCTAAATGTAAGACAATACACTATGTCAAATTCAACAAATATCTCCTTGCATTTTGCTAGCTAACCCATCTCTGTGCGTGCTGAAACAATAATCTGATACTTCTACACAGCCCTGGCTCTAGAATTAGTAGCGTATACAAAGTGGCAAACGCCGCTCATATCACAACAAGGTCGTAGCACTACCTTTGCTTCACAATGCATTTCGACGCGTGAGGACCGCGGAGCGATGCGGTTTTGATTTGATCTCGAAATTGGCAAGAATGACCGGCCATACCTTTAACACTGCAGCCAGTGGAGGATACTAATGGGGCGGTAATGGGACAGACTAAAAGGTTGAGAACACACCACAAGACACACAAGGTCTTTAACATCTGTAATGTGTCTTCTCTTAGTTATTATATATGAAAAGTGAATAGAGTCAAGGACCACATTATCCAGAATACTTCTGAGACGATTTCTACATTATCTTGTCCAATCTCCCTCACATACACACGTCTAAGCTCCAGAGCAATGTCCGGGTGTTGTAGAGAAAAAGTGCCCCACCTCTCCCTTGGGGTATCGATAGCGGTATTTGTCCTGGTCTCTCAAGGCAAACTCCAGAGGATAGTTCTCCTGGATCTCCTCATACATCATCTCCTCACACTCTCCCTGAGGACAACGGACACAGACAACAGACGTTACAAACGCCATTAGCCGCGGTGCACCACTGTACCGGCACAGCCTCCAATACTTACGGCGTCTATCTCGTTGAGGACCTTCCACTGTTCGTAGGGCACGTTGAGAGCTTCGGCCGTCTGGATGGTTCTCTTCATTTGACTGGTCCACACTTTCAGGTCATTGATGCCCTGTGACTGGATGAACTGGCCCAGGTACTTGGCAAACTGCAGGCCGAGCAGAACATTAAAACAAATTATTATAATAATTCCCTGAGGTAATATCCGCCAAACTGGAATTGCTGGTTCTCCGTACCTCCTTGCCCTTGGTGGAGAGACCAGAGTCCCCGCCAATTCGGCCCTTGATGTTAAGCTCGCTCTCGCCGTGGCGACACAGGTAGATGGAGCGTGGCGTGATGTGGATGTTCATGAGGTAGTACACAATGCGGCTCTGGATGTGATCCAAAACCCGGTTCACCAGGTAGCGACGCCCTACATCCATGATCTTGATGAATGAGAGATCCCTGGGGTATGACGCGAAGCCACGCAGACATGTCATTGCTTGTCATTAACATGCCACAACTATTCATTACCACTGAGATAACAGGGCTACGGGCAAACCCTGCTGTGACAGAACATTAAAGCCTCCTATCAAAGAATTTAAGTTTCCAAGTGCATTGTCGGAAAGGGACCCAAAAGCGCTGGACTCATTTTTAGTCCAGTCTAATATGTCACTTAGCGAAAACTCCTCCTGGAAGAAATGTACATGAATAATAATGAATGTGTAAAACAAGATAGTCCAAAGGACCAAACTGGCCAGATTTAACTGCTTGTCTCCTTCTTTCCTTTACATATATTAAAAGTGTTCCTGCAGATGTAAAGGCCGTTTACGTGCAAACGAGGGCGTAAATCCCAAAATTCCATTCAAATGTAGGTGTGCTGCAGCGGAACGCGGAGGTGCAGGGCAGCACGCCCTGACCCGCGGCGGGTGCACGGAGCAGCGCGCAAGAGTTCAACCAGGGTGAACCTTTGCGTGCTTCTCAAGTGGCATCACAAGCAGCGCAAGGTGGGGGAGGGGAAATTGATTTCAGATCTGTTCTGAATGCCCTGAAATACAACATCCTGTTTCTATTTAAAAAAAGGATAGGATAGGAATATAGGAATGAACACATGCCATGGAGGAATTACTGGTAGGCTATGCTTCATTAATGTTATAGGCTAGATAACAAATATTGTATTAGCTAATTAGTGTGCAAAATCTTCAAGCTGCATTTTCCGTCTATCAGCTCAAAACTGCCAGTTGCAAACAGGTTGCAAATGATCCGTTGTCGGATTCGGTTGTCTCCTAGCAAAACAAAAGCGCTGGCTAAACAGACCCTTAACACAAATCTCCCCATCTCACCTGTCCAGGACCTCATCCAGTGTCTCATACGAGTTCTCATAGCACTTTATCCTCTTCATAAAGTCCTCCACAGCCTCTTCTGTGTTACAGTTGGTGTAGTCCGGACTGCCCAGCTTCACTTGCTAAACAGAGCGACAGAAAGCGTGCAAAAGGAAATTAACTGAAGCTTCCTTACCTCATTAAGTTCTAATGTGATAATCCAAAAGAGCCAATCGTCTGCTTTATAACTGCCAAGCATTAACCTATTTAACCAATCATGTGGTTGCAATGATGTAAGCCACCTGCCTATACAGTCTTCCTAAATAACTGCCTGGGGCTCTTCAGAGGTGGCTGCGAGAGGCAAGACTTGCCTAGAAGGATTTTGGTTAAACCCGCTTGAAGCACAGAATGCAAGCAGCAACATGCAATCTGACGATGCACAGTTTGACTTTAAACAACTTACCACTATGTTCTCTTGTATGACGTCAGGGTCTTCACAGACTGACTCCACAAAGAACACCTGAGAGGGGAAGATGAATGGATGTTAAAAGTCAACTTTTACACAGCTAAGCGTTCTTTACATAGGAGGGCATTAAGAGGCTGCAGTGGTACCTTGAAGCCATTCTGTTCCGCAAATTGTAAGATGGTCTCCCTCCTTTCTCTGGTGGTGTTGGTTGCATCAAACACCTGAATAATAAGACATGGAGCACAGTTTAAACAGTGTAACTCACATCACGGCCAAACCAAAGCAGACAGCTCAGAGCCATTAAAGAGGAACTGCCAACTAATAGGACTGAACTTTGACGAGACACTGGTGTTAATATTGACTAAATGTCCATTTTTATAAACATCTAGATTTTACACCTTAAAAATGGTTGAACACAAAAACCTCCCAAGGTCCTTGCTGACTCAGGACCGTACTTTCAGTCCACTTGTGCGTCATCAAAATCCACTGATGTTAATAGGACCCCCCTCTCAGCCCCTAGCCCCCTACCCTCCATTGGCTCATTGATTATGTTTGAGCATTTTTCAAAGTTGTGCAGTGGGTGGAGTCAGGCTCAGAGATGTGGTGAAGTTACACTTTTATAATGTGATGTTTGCCGCTTACGAACCACTTATTTTAATAGCATAACAGTGTAGACATACACAGCAGTCCTATTTACAGCCATAAACAGCAGAAGTGTGAAACAAGATGAGAAACAAAGAAACTACTACTTCAAATGATTGGAAGCATCTTGCAACACCGACACTGGACAGAATTGTACACACCATACTCCACACGAGCCAGGTGTTATACTGTGTAACTCACCGCAACATGACCTCCCTCGTCTGACAGGTACTGTCTCACATCGTTTAGTGCAGCAGAAGCACACTGTCTGCAAAGGGTGCAAGGAGTGTGAAGAAGCACAGTCTAATCACATTATGGTCACTAGCACTGCCCGAAATAGTTTCTTACTGTCTGATCTTCAAACCCTCCTCGTTGTCTGGACGGAAGAACTCAAAGGACTTGTAGATCTTTACACAGTCTCTCCTGTACTGCCCAACATTGAACTCTATGGGGGAGTAAAGCACACACGGTTGATTTGGGATCTCAATCTCTATTTCTTCTGAATGCAGACTCATCTTTTGTTCTATTTTGTTTTCTATTTATTGTAATTTGCTGAAACATACTGCTTATTCCCGTTTAATGATTAACTTGGAGATCTTTATAAAATTCCATCAAAAATCATTAATCCATTTTAGGCTTTATATATATTTTTTATTCTACAAATAATATACAATATTTGATTAGGGTCATCTCCACATTGGCTGGTTTTGCAGAGGAAACATGTAAGATGTGTTATTATTAGCTATAGAGATAAATATAGTACATAGTACAAAGTGGGCAGGTAATAAATTGGACTCTGACTGTTCTAAAAATGTAACATGCTGTGTGACACATCTGAGGTCAGTTACAACACTAGTCCGGCATATTTCGTGACAACGCATTGTACGCAACCATCGCCTGATAAAATCTGTACCACTCACACAAGGGGCTGGAGGCACACTATCGCTGACTAAATGCTAGCAGACCCAAACAACCAAAGTAAATGTTTTTGGTTTGCCAGAATTATTTAGAGGCTTTAACAAAGTCTCAATTGATTTTCTATATCAAATTTGTTGGACGGTATTCTTGTTTTCAGTCAGCTTCAATAACTAGCTTGTTGGCTAGTTGAGAGGTTGTGATTGCTAAAAATCATTCCAAAGCAGAAGCCGTGCTTAAATATATGACCTATTAAAGTCTAGGGGTTAATAAATGTATTCATTTTATCTTAATTTACCATTGATGTGAATAAGTGCCACATGCATATTTGAAGAGGTAACTTCCCCCCCAAAATATAGACACTAAGAGGACTAAAGGAGAAGATTAAAACATGCCTGTGTGTGTGTTGACTCAGTTAGAATAATATTACATTTGGTATTTTCTTTTACAAAGGCCTAAATAATGACATTTCCAGCATAAATTGTTAGGAAAAAGGCACAAATGAGTAGCCTGTCTCCGTCCGACTCTCTCAGCTAAATTTATTTAGCTGAGAATACAGTCTGGAAATCTGATCACATTAGTGTTCTCACAGCCACCCTGCTGGCAGCCTAATCAGCGTAGGTTAGTGAGATGACGTTAAAGTGTTTCGAAATGGTGGTAGAGCGAGCAAACCAATTTTGATTGATTGGCTGATTGGTTCAGCGCTGTACAACAGGTTCAAAATTCATCAGTAGGAAGATATGACTGCGAACACAGTGGAGCGTGGCCATACCTATTCACAAAGTGAATATGGTCTGGTAACACCAGGCTAACAAACCGGTGCTTTAAATGCAGGAAATTAAGTACTTGGTGCTTTTCAGTGTCTCTGTTTCAGGTAGAGATAGTGCTTGTATGAGTAGTAAATAAAGATGTTGCACTGACAGTCATATGTAAACAAGGGCTCCCAGACCTAACACAATGTGTGCGGGCATTGCGAGATAACACAGTAAATCTGTGAGCTGTAACGTTACCTCTGGTAGGCACTCCTATCCAGTTGAGATAGCGAGTCAGCTTTTTGGAGATGTAGGTCTTTCCTCTCGCAGGGAGGCCCACTGTCACAATCAGGGTGGGGCAGTTGGTCATACATACTGCAAACATAACAGAAGAAGAAAGGCTTTTATTAATGTAGTGATCAATAATAGGTGTTGTGTGGTGAAGCCTGTTGGTATTCAGTTTGCAATAGTCATCACACCTTCTCTCTAACCAAGGAATATCCCATTTTTATGTAAAAATACATATATAAAAAATAAAAATAATAAAATAAAAATATACAACATAATAATAATAATAATAATACACTTCCACAAATGAATGATGTTTTAAAATGATTAAAACAGCATAAATACATTTTAATATTAACCCAAAATTGTCCCTAATGTGAGTGTCACACAGGGCTATAGCATTAAGTCAGAACACCATCACACCACTGTTGGAACACTATACTAGGAGCAGAGGTCACACGAATATGGCGTGGTAGTTGGGAAACAATCCAGAAGAAGACATCTGGAGATTCTTAACCAATATTAACTACTGTACAACAATATAGTTATATTGGGTAGGGTACAGCCACATGTGTATATATATACACATATATATAATAAAATATATAAAGAAAGGTAACAATGCTAATCTCAAAATAAAAACATATGTGAATGATTATACAGTGTTCACATGATTGCATAGGTTTAATTGCTGCTTATCGGCAATAATTGACTTGGCATAGTTAATGTGAATCATCCACACACTAGGCTACAATGCTACACGCCGTAATTTGCAATTGAACAAACAAATAAATAAAGCACTTCTTACTCAGATGTTCAATATAGCACGATGAAGATCACAAACCAAACGTATACTAACATTTTACGTAAAAGTCACGGTTTAAATGCCTACAGTAGGTCTACTGGGTCATAGAACAATAGATTATGAATGGGGATGGATTGCAGTTTTCGTGATACAGATAGCTCACAGGCTATGTTCTCGGGTTCTCGCAAACATTTGGTTATAACGACAGTCTAAGCTTATAATAACCACATATATAATCGAGTTATATGCTATTTGATTAATTTGGCATCATTGCGATACGCACCCTTTCTTTGAGAAATGTGTTTTTCAGGAAGGCCATTTTTATACGGCATCCAGATTTTCTTTAGAGGATTTTGGGTTAGTTCCCTATTCGCGAAATTCGACGGCGTTTTGTCTTCCATGTCTTCCATGTCTTCGGACGTAGATGAAGAGGCCACGGCACAAGCAAGGGGCCTTTTCATCGGATGCCGTGTTGAACAAGACTGGTCTTTCATCAGCGCTGGTCTGCAACAATTATGCAAGTTGGCTCTTTCTTCTTGGCTGTAGTCACGTGTCGTGGGCTGACCCTCAGGCCCACGGAAAGCAGGTAGCAGGCCTACCGTAGTTCTACAAATATGTGCGCACTTGTAAATATATCGAATGGTGGATATTGGTTGCAGTTAAATTAGATATTAGACTATATTCAAAATGTTGTTACATTTTTATATAAAAAGGAAAAATATTAAAATGTGCATTGTTTTCTACTATTAGAGCCCGGGGTTTTATTCACCCATTAGAGTAGACTAGTCTGAAGATGTTTAAGGGTTTTACGACGCACACAAGCCTGCCGCAACCTATTGCAAATAGCAGCAGTTTGCCTGACAGATACTATAGTGCTGTATATAAAGATACATGAAATAATTTACAATAGTCTACCTATCTTTTAAAACATACATTTTAATACGGAAAAAAAGCCTTGAGTGTTTGCATAGGTTATATTTTTTATTGTATTATACAGCCTAGCTATTAAACCTTCTAATGTAGCCTAATGTTTTCAATCTTGGTTATGCTTTTGTAAATCTACATATGATCTACCGTTATTAATATATTACATTTAATGATTAGGCCTATCAGATTGAATTGTCACAATCCAAATAGCCTGCTATTTAGTGTTGCATTGCCCTTAAGATGGCAGTATTGTCTGTGCCCCTCTTCTCATTTGACCAAAATATAGCTCCTGCATGGGGGCCGTAAAATATGGTATTTATAGCTATACCATTATAGTATTTTGCTGCGTAATAAACACTGTGCTAATTATAAATTATACATACTGTATGTATAACAGTGCAAAAGGGCCTTGACCCCGTTTTAACGAGGTGGAGATGTTCTAATGAAATAGCTAGGCTTACATGCCTATCAAAGTCCCTACTGCTAGAGTAAATATAGGGTAGCCTACATTAGTACCAACATAGATGGCATACTATATGTATTAGTAAGGACGTATTGTTAGCCCTACGTGCATATTTTGAAATAGGACTAGATAAATAATTAGGCTGAATTTTCTGTGCAGGGCCATATGGTGGTATTTGCCTCAATGGCACATCCTGTAATTCACTAGAAATGTATATATTGTATTTTAGGCTATTGTTTTTTATTTTATTTCTGGCAAATAAATATAGGTGCCGTTGCCGAGACGAACACTGTCCAATATAATTAAATGTGCTGAATATAAGAACAGAAGAGCGCACAAAGAGAATTCACATTAATCGGATCTTAACCGTTTATTCTGCAAACCGCGAACAGGAAATAGCCTACAGTTGTCTTTGAGCTGGTTCACAAGACAACAAACTGTAGGCTCCTCCTCCTACTCTGAAGCTTTGATTTCTATGGACGTTTATGTATGGCTATATTGTTATAGGTGGTTGAGTCCTTTAAATTAACATCGACGGTAGTTTTTTATAGCACGGTTCCCACCAATGTCAATTTTGCGCACGGCTGTTTTGACTGCAAGGACAATGTGTTAATTGCATCGAATACCTCTATCACGTAGGAACCATATCCTACTACAACAGGCAAAGCACAAGACTCAACAATAAACCAACACTATTCCATTTTGTCATCCATGCGACCATGAGAAAAATGACAGTAAACTAACGCTATACCATCATTCATGCGATCATGAGAAAAATTACAAGGACATTTATCTAATGCGATATAAGACTGCGCCGTTTTTATAGCAGGAACCCCATGCATATATACCACGTTCATTTACTTAACTGTAATAATAAATATTTGCGTAATAAATCGCATATTACAGTCCTTTGTTGTTATCTAGGGTAAAGGTCTCTCTGACCGCGCCAGCAGAACGATGTCACGTAGACTCTTGTTTACGTCTTAAACAGGCACTCCTCGCTGTCTAAAGCCCAGTAACAGCTGGAGAATGCACATCATTAACAGATCATGCATACGAAAAAGGTGACAAAATAGCGTTCCTTACCTGTCCTATCCAGATTTTGCGTGTGTTTGGATCTACTAGAGCCTCTCATCATCCGCATGTGCTTCGGTATCTCTATGATGGAGCGCTATAGAGCTACTTACTATCTGTGCGTGTGTTGCGCGTCCAAACAATCACTCACAGTGAAATATAACAGCAAGTGTGCTTCGGCAAATTGATGCTTTTTCTGAGATGCATGTGGACTACACACACCCACTTTCCATGACCTCGATCCGCAGCAACAGCATTTTTCTAAAAGGTTGGAGCGAGTTAGTCCATGCCCCCCTCCACGTATAGTCATAAAACGTCACTGTAACTGGTTTCAAGCCTGCGCGATCAGTTTGTAAGATGTTAATTTGATGCTTGTATTATTTGCGGTAGGCTACTGTAACATACTACTGTAACCTAATTGGAAGACTATTGGTAACTTCTCAAGGCTAGGACCAATACATTTAATAAGTTAGAAGAAGCCTAGCAAATATGAAACATGGCCCAAGTGTCTATCAGTATGGAATAAGTCTGAACACATCCATATCCAGGCATATGCATACAATCTCAGCACTGCAGGGTTGCTATAAATTGCTTGTAGCCTACTTGTATTTGTTTCTGTGCCTATATGGTCCATATCTTAAGAGGTAGGCAGGGATTTTATTTACAATAGGACCACTCTTCCCCTGCCACCTGGAATACACTGCAGACAGATTTATAGATGAGAAATTAGACTTCCCTTGGTTAATTAAAATCCTGAAATAGATTTACATGACAATACATAATAATAATAATCTAATTTGTTATCATTATTTTTAAAATAACTTAATCCATATAAAACATATTTTATATGGTTGTTATTGTTACACTTTAACTGTGGATACCAGTGTTTTGATGTGTCAACATGCTGCCATTTTGGCCAGCCCTCTTGAAAAATAGGCTCTAATCTAAATGAGATCATCTGGTTAGATAAAGGTAAATTAAAATGAAAGTTATCTAGAAGCATCAATGGATGCAGAAGATATTTTAGCATCTCTAATCAGCATCAGCACAGCACCTTTTATTATAGGCGTGGAGTGGAAACTACATAGGCTGATCAAATCAATTAAGTCTGGAGGAAAAGAAAGGCAGCAGGAAACAACACATTCTCGCAACACTGAAAAGATGAACAAGAAGGACCCAGCAACAGTTAAGTGAGAGGTGTTTAAAAAAGCATAAGGAGCACATGAGTGCATTCCCCACCTGAAGACCAAAGCACGTTCTCATCCTGCTACAATATCAGTCCAGATAGCGACACCACTACTTGCAGCCAAGCCTATGGCAGCTTTGGCAATGAAAAATGCCAGATGTGAAAGTCAAGACCGGTACAAGTTAATGCTAACTTAGAATTACTTTTTTTTTTTTCATCACCTACTCCTACTGCACCTATTACAGAACCAGAAGGACTTAGCAGAGTTTTATATAAGCCACAAAACCATTATATCCCTATAAAGTTAGGCCTGGCCAGAAATAGAAATATTATAAATATGTTTCTGTATGATCTCTTAAACATGTGGGAAGAATCAATGCATTGTCTGGAATAGCACCTCTGGAAATGTTAAAGATGGTTTAGTTCAGTTGGGTCTGCTTGAATATTAACTGGAAATGATGACAGAACATGTCTCTACTGGTCAGTAATTACCCAAGAAAGTAGCTTTAGTTCCCTGTAAAGACGCAAGTAACTGCAAAATATTGTGAAATTCCTACCACAAAAGGATTTGTGTTCTATCTTTTTTAGACAGCAAACATTTCCACACTCAGATCAAACAAATTCACATGCAGTCCAATCTAGTTCTTTGTTTGTAGTGTTGATCCACGATACTCAGTAGCAAACAACAGCTTGGAGGTCTTTAACAATATTAAATATGTTCTAAGCTAAGAGACAATTAAGATGTTCGTAACCCTTTGCCTAAATACTGCAAAGGGACCAAGATCTAAAGATACAGTGACCTATCTAAACATAGTGACCTTTTCGAGTGGCACACCAAACCAAGTGTCTGTTTCACATAACTTGTAATGTTGATATTTATGGCAGAATACAAAGCATGAAAGGCATTCCCAACCAAGAACCATAACAAAATAACTTTCACAAAGGCCATTTATTTTAGTTGAACTTATCTTAAATATCTTATAGCCATGTGAATGACCCGCAATGTTACATACACGGTAAATTATTGTACTGTACCTTCCATCTTCAAACCAAATGACAAATGTGTTTCTGAAAGCGGTCTGAAACTGCTATGAAAACCCACGAGAAACCATGTCTCAAGGTAGTGTCACAACTTAATCATGTTGCACTGCAACCTTAGGCAATACCTACTAACAAAAGCCTCAATCCAATCAGTCAGTTCTAGAAACAAACGAACCTACACTATTGAAAAATTTCCAACAGGTAGGGCTGGTTCGTGAACATTGTAGAACATGCTATTTTTTAACCTTATGGGTATTGGTATTGTTACCTTTTGTATATATTCTGGACACAATAAATACATAACCTGTCAATGACACATAGTAGACAAGACCGTTTTTAAGCTTTGCTTTAATCCATGAAGGTGGAGCACTTGACAAACAACAAGACATCACATGTGTGTCCACCATTTACAGTTCCACTGTAATCTAAAGACACTACAGGCCGCACGGTGGCCCAGTGGTTAGCACTGTGGCCTCACAGCAAGAAGGTCCTGGGTTTGAACCCTGGTTGTCCTGGCCTTTCTGTGTGGAGTTTGCATGCTCTCCCTGTCCCTGTGTGGGGGTGCTCCGGTTTCCCTACTATCAAAAACATGTCAGGTTCGCTCTCGAGTCAGTGCCACGTGACCAGTGACACTGCCGACTATCATGAGTTGGTCCCCAGGGGCTGCACAGCGGCTGCTCCCTTGACGAATGGGTTAAACGCAGAGGATCAACTTTGCAAAGTGTATGCGACGTTAAAAATACCTTACCTTTATCATTTAGTGCATTGGTAGAAGGAATCTCTTATAGACAACACGGTACTTTACACATACCATGTTTATTACAAATCAGTATAAATTCCTAGCGACTGCAAACACATTAACATACCCACACGCATCCTACTTTGACAAATACCATCAACATATCTACAGTAAACACAAGACAAGCTTGCAGATTCACAGTTTTGAGGAGGAGACACTTGTGATGCAATCTGTGGGTGGACACATTGTCTTACTGTCATTGTTGTTCCCTATAGCTTGACCTCGCTACTACTACGGCCCAACTCAAGGGAAGACAGGTCCATAAACAGGTCTTTGAGAGCACCTCTCCTGCCTCCTCTGAGCATGGTGGGCTTACATCACAACATGTCCTCCAGCTCTCACTGACTCTGGCAGACAGTGTCGCCACTCTTTCCACCGGTGGCAGCTGCCTTCTTGCGTCTCTTGTTGAGCAGCGGGTTGCTGGAGGTGTCCAGGTCTTTGATCTTCACCTGGTCGTAATCAACACGCATGGTTGCCAGAGCACTGGTCATCTCCTCCTGTATGACACCACAGAAGAAGACCAAGAGGATTAGTTATGTATAAAATGTACCCAAATATATCTCCTCTTGTATAATACCACAGAAGAAGACCGAGAGGATTAATTATGTATAAAATGTACCCAAATATTCCTCCTCTTGTATAACACCACAGAAGAAGACCAAGAGGATTAGTTATGTATAAAACATTCCCATATATCTCCTCCTGTATGATACCACAGAAGAGGATTACTTATGTTTGGCTTCTATACCAATATATTTGAAGCTAGTGTTGCAAAAATTATTTGGTTTGAAACGCAAGAGAATGCCGCACTGCCTCGGGGTTGGGTTGCTGGCATTCCTCTCTACCTCTCATCCAGTCCTGATCATCCCTACCCCTCCCCTCACAACATGCTCTTTGGTGTTGTTAATTACAAATTATAAGATTTTAAGTTCTAGAGGTGCATGCAACACAAACAAGGACTATACCGTTACGTATCTGCATATAGGAATTCAGATCATATAGCTGATTAGTTAGCTGCAGTCAAATTATGCAAGCTGGTTAACCCTTTTACGAGATACGTAGAGAGTGTCAGTTGAGTGATATTTATGCCTCAAAAACGTGACATTTCTTAAGAGAAAAAATAACATTTCTGTAACCCAATAGGCAGTGTGACATATCACTACTATGGTGTGCTCTGCATGCATGTTTCAATGGAACCTATTCTGTGGCCAATATTGCTCATTGTTGGTCTAAAGGCTTTTTCCACAATCACAATGTCATTCATAAATTTTCAAACATTGTCCATTCAGCTGTTTCTACAGGATACTCACTATATCCACATTTAAAATGATTGGGGAAGTATGCATTTGCCCCAATCTCCACACACTATTTACTATGAAATTAAACGAACAGAGCAAATATATTTTCTTGAACTCAAATACCAACATGAACCAAGCCTGGGGAAGAAATGTTCTTCAATGCGTAAACATACGGTTGGTGGGCTATGCTGGAAATGTAGTATTGAGAAGAATGAAATAGGAGCACTCTGTTCTACTGTACAGAAGATGAACTGTGGACTAGCTTGTCTAGTGCAGACAATTGCTGGTTGCCGCCCCCATGTGGCCAAAAGAAAGAACATCATGTATATGATGTATATAATATAATGTTATTTTAGATAATCCTTAGAATTCCAATGTTCAGCATTCAGTTGCAAATATTTTGCGAGGAGTAAAATAACAACAAAAAAAGTAAATCAAGTCGAAATGTCAGACCCAACTGAGGGTGCAGCATCTTAAAACTGATCAAACACAATGTCATAATGTAACCACACAATGTCAGTGTACTCCTAACCTTTACATCGTCCCACATCTCTCTGTCTTCAGTCAGGACCCGCGTGGTGTGGAGGGGGGTGGATGGAACCACCATGGACTGCTGCAGAAACGCACACACGATATATATAACACACACAACACCTGCATGCACTCGAATGTCGTGAATATCTGTCCGCATGCACATCCTAATAGTGAGTTGGTCTCACAAATTATGTAATATTATTGTAAGGCACCATCACAAACTTACATTGATCCAAGGGTGATTCATAAACTGTGTGATTGTCATTCTCTCACTGGGATCTGTCTTTAATAGCTGATGGATCAAATCTTTGGCTGAAAATAAAGAATTAATAATGTTGAGTAATTACAAAAATAATCACATTCAATCAAAAGCATATTAAAATAAATGCAAACATACATGTGCACAAATGCGCTCAGTCGTCTCAAAATCTCAGGGACATGCTGGCATATTTGCACAGAGCACAGAACTACATGATGAAGTGAGAGAGTTGCTTTGGCAGTCTATACAATAGCTATCTGAAAAGAGCTTAATTTGGTATGTCTATCTGACACGCTTATGAGCAACCTTCTTGAGCCTCTGTCATAGAACATTTCAGAACAACTGTGCAATCAATGGTGCTGTTCCACTGCATGGGACCAGCTCAACTGAACTCTACTTGTTTTTGGTAATAGCAGAGCCATGGAAATAACAGAGTTAAGCCAACGCAAGTTCTAATGGAGGATGTTCTAATGTTCTAAGTTCTAAATTTCTTTCTTTTTCTTTTCTTTATTTATTTATCAGGGACAACACAATAAACATTATAACAGGTTACATATAAACAAGGTTATAGTAATCTGA
>JAODUE010009173.1:7245-28438 GCA_027564755.1 Amblyopsis hoosieri
TAATGGATGTATATATACTGTATGGATGTATATATACAGTATATATAATGGATGTATATATACTGTATGGATGTATATATACAGTATATATAATGGATGTACATATACTGTATATATAATGGATGTATATATACAGTATATACAGTATAATGGATGTATATATACTGTATGGATGTATATATACAGTATATATAATGGATGTATATATACTGTATGGGTGTATATCTACAGTATATATAATGAATGTATAATGTATATGTAATGTATGTATATATACAGTATATATAATGTATGTATATGTCTGTATATATAATGGATTTATATATACTTTATGGATGTATATATACAGTATATATAATGGATGTATACTGTATATGTAATGTATGTATATACACAGTATATATAATGGATGTATATATACTGTATATATAATGGATTTATATATACTGTATGGATGTATAAATATATACAGTATATATAATGGATGTATATATACTGTATGGATGTATATATACAGTATATGTAATGTATGTATACTGTATATTAGGTAATGGATGTATATGTACAGTATATATAAAGGATGTATATACTGTATGGATGTATATATACAGTATATATAATGGATTTATATATATACAGTATATGTAATGTATTTATAATGTATATTATGTAATGGATGTATATATACAGTATATATAATGGATGTATATATACATTATATATACTATATATATATAGTATATATAATATACATATATACAGTATATGTAATAGATGTATATATACAGAATATGTAATGGATGTATATATACTGTATATATAATGGATGTATATATACAGTATATATTATGAATATATACTGTATATATAAATTATATATACTGTATATATACTGTATATATACATTATATATACTGTATATATACTGTATATATACAGTATATATTCATGTGTGTGTGTGTGTGTGTGTGTGTGCGTGTGTGTCTGCGTGTGTGTGTGTGTGTGTGTGTGTGTGTGTGTAAAAGAAGAGAGAGAGAGAGAGAGAGAGAGAGAGAGAGAGAGAGAGAGAGAGAGAGAGAGAGAATAAATGTGTCCTTTTGGGAGTACGCCTCTGTGTGTGTGTGGTGTCAGGAGGGGAGCTTAACAGACAAATGCTACCTCATGCCCCCCCCCACAGCCCTGGCACCTCTCCCATGCTCCCAGCCACAGCTTCCTGCCTCTAATGGCAGTCTCTGTGTGCCACTTCGGAAAGCCTGACATCCCCTCCAGTGGCAAGGCGCCCGGCGTTAATAGAGGCCATTGACGGGCTAAGAAAGGCTCCTTTGTGGCCCCCAGGGCCATGGTGGGCACCCGTTTGCTCACACGCAGCGGCCACCGCTCAGAACTGCCTGCCAGCAGCGGAGGTCCGAGGACAGCAGCGTCCCCCCCCCACACACACACACACCCACCACCAGGAATGAGAGAGAGAGAGAGAGAGAGACAGATAGACACAAAGAGAGAGAGGGAGAGAGAGAGAGAGAGAGAGAGAGAGAGAGAGACAGACAGACAGACAGGCAGAGAGAGCTAGAGAGAGAGAGAGAGAGAGAGAGAGAGAGAGAGACAGATAGAAAGAGAGAGAGAGAGAGAGAGAGAGAGGGATGGGAGGTGAGAATAAGAAAAGGATGAAGAAGATACAGGGGATGAAGAGAGCATTGGGGCGGAGGTGTGAAGGTCAAAGGAGACCCCGGTAAAAGACAAATTGAAGACGAGAATGCGAGATTAAGCAAATAGGACGAATTCAATTGGCCCCTGGTGAACACACACACACATTCGCTAAAAAAAATAAATTAATTAAATCAAAGAAAAGAAAAACGAAACAACGAAAACGCTGAGAGAAAAGGAACTTCATGAGAACGGGGAAATGAACAAACAAACAAAACTAAACACGCCACATAACACAAAGTGGCTGGCCCACACCGATGAAGCTGGGTGGGCCACGAGGATAAAGTGAGAGGGTCTCCCGTGTCACTGTACCGCCTGTCAATCCTTCGCAGGCTCTGTCCTCTCACAGTGATTTATAACTCCTGAATTGTTCTCCTTTTAACAGCTCTGTGAATGGGTAGGGCAAGGTTGCATTGCCACACTGTGCTATTGAGAACCGCACAGATGTGTCCGGTTGGGAACTTCTAAATCTTGCTTTTTTCTTTTTGCTGCATGTCATTCAGCCAGGTTCCTAAATAATTAGATGTGTCTGTCTGTGTGTTTCCTCAAGTAAACGGTCGGAATAGTGCTGTTGTGTCCGGGTGTTTTCAACAGTTATGTTTTCGTTTAGAAGAGTTTGTATGCCTTGGCTGTGTAAATTATGCAAATATTGTGAAAATACATCGATGCTACATTATATGTACAAAAATAGCACCTTATCTCAATGATAGCTTTAATATTGAATATTTTCATTTAAATATCAGATGAATTTGAATTCACATTTTGAGGCTGGTGGGAGAACAACAAAGGCAACCTCAGCTTTCTGTAGTTCCTTGACTCGATGATGCCACCTAGTGGTATAATCCTGCCTGTTTCCGTCCATTACTAGATAGTTGCATGGGTGCTGCCATGCACACAGCCTCTTGCATTGTTCAGACCACTAATTCATTCCAACAGCTCTCCCTGCTAATTTCCAAGTGCTGGCAGCATGCCATGGCCGGAAGTCGCAGCACACCCTGCCGTATCCCTGCGCCACCGTGGGAGAGCAGCGAGAAAATAGTACCATATTTGTCCCACTATGTCATCTGTTTAACACGCCTGATTGTTTTTCACACCACCGCCGCCTAATGAATATGCAGCGCCCCCCCCCCCCCCGCCATCACATAAGACAAAAGGGTATTGTGTGGGCACCTCCTGTTTTAATTACGCTCAAAAAGAAGCCGTGTGTGTGTGTGCGTGTGTGTTTGTGTGCGTGTGTGCGTATGCGTGTGTGTGTGTGTGTGTGTGTGTGTACAGGGCAGAGAATGCGTTTGTAAGTGCGTGTTCATGCTTTGTAAATGCTCGAGCAATAACCGTGTACAGCGTGTGTGTCTACATGTACAGTACGGGCGCCAGGGGAATCATAAAAAAAGCACATTAATCGTTCAAGCCATCTAACACGTATGCCCTTGTCTGAATGACTGAGTGTGTGTGTGCGTGCGTGCACACGTGTGTGTGTGCGCATGTATGTCGGTGTGTGTCCATTCAGAGGGTCCTGAAACAAGAAGAATTGCAGAGGAAACCCCCTCCTCTTCGATCCCATATAAAGTGTTGTTGCTTGTTGCCTTCATGCAAATTGGCATGCGATGAAGGTTTGAGCAGAGCCACAAAGGGGGCTTGTGGTTGGAGCATGCAGGAGAATAGATAAGGTTAGGAGGGGTTATGGGGAGACGAGGAGGACAAAATTCCCATCAGGGCACGCCGTGGATTCACATTGCATTCCTGTCTATAGCCTTTTTTTATTTTTCATCCCCCTCTTCCCCCATATCCGTGACCCGGTTATTAATTGTGTTGAGATAAGTTGCTGGTTAATTACTGTCACCCCTCCCTCCTGCATATCCCTCCATTCTTTTCTGTTCAGCCCTTTGCTCTGTCTTTCTCATCTCTTCTTTGGACTGTATCATTTCTGGGTGTTCGCTCTCTCAGTCGATAATATGTGGCCTTATTTCTGCTCTCCTTGATAGGCATGGGGTGATGTGGAGTGTGAGGGTGTGGTGCAGATTGGAAGCCCCCACCCCCCCCCCTTCCCACCCCCGAAGGTCCTCCCAAACGGAGGGAGGGAGTATGTTTAACGACCGGGAATGAATATTTGAACAAATTTGTCATTGGGCATGTTTTCAGTCCTGTTATCCGCCCGTGTGCGAGTTCAGTCTCAGAGAACAAGTTTGCATTCAGCACAAGTCTAAAATCCCATTAATTCACGGTAAAGGAATAGAAATTATGACTGATAGCATAGTTCCACAAAGTCTGATTGTCTTTGTCGTTCCGGAGCTTTATGGTTTAGTGAAATGGAGTGGAGAGACTCATCGAATATAAAGGCATACACTACTGTAAGCCTCAGTAACTCAGCACTATTGAGTTAGTTGAAATATTAGAGAAATCTCCAGTTGACTCATCTTGGATGGCTTTATAATAGATGATATGGGAGCAAACGCCTTATAGTTATACAGGAATGCTGCAGTGCTCGTTAGTATGTAGTCATTTTAGGACACTTTTTCTTCAGCAGTATGTGATACCGACATTATAAAATGATTTGATAAACCCTGACCTCTGTTAATAGCTTCCTTGCAGTACCTTAATATCAGTTCACACACTGATATTTTGGATAAAATAATGTTTGTGATGAATTGTACTTTTTTCTCCCAACTCTACATAGTAATGATTTTAAGGTACTGTATATTACTATTATCTAAATATCTATCTATTATCCAGAGGAATGCCATGCATGCATACAACAAAACATAAGGCATGACTCTTGTATCAGCATATTGTTTTATTCTAAATATGATGTGTGGTGTGTGTTGATAATAATCAGATAAAGTCAGTGATAAGTGTATTAGGTGCTATAGCTGACATCTTCCTCATCCTCATGACCACCTCCTCCTGAGACGCTCCTCTCCTGCAGGGGCCCCTGGTCGGAGGGCTCCCTGCAGGGCTGCATGCTCCCTAAACGAGGCCACTCAATTAACAGGCCATGGAGCCTCCACCTCTCTTGACCTGTACGCTGACCCCTTTGATCACCGGCCTCCACAATGCCCCGGGCTCCTGGGTATGACGCAAGTGGTCTGGGGAGAAGGGGGGGCTGGTCAGTGCTTGCTTTGTCGTCGCTGAGCTGAGCTGTCCAGCCCCCCCCCCCTCCCATTAACACCCCCTCTTCCCCCCCCTCCCCGGCTCTTTCAACAAGCAGTGAGTAATAAATGTCTTTGTTGGTTTTTCCTCTCATAATGGGTCCGGTGGGAGGCCTTGTTAGTGCACGGGGTGCTAAACCAGGGGACCTCGCAGGCTCTTTGGGATTAGAGGAGACCCCCCTTTCCCCTGCCCCCCCCCTGCCCCTAAATGTCATCCCATCACAATGGTCATTCAGCCAGTGGATGAATATGATTTCTTTACAACATCTGAAATGCTGACGCTTTCTGTGTTCTGTTTAATGGTGTTAAATGTGGATTTAGTTGGTTATCTCTCTTTGAACTATAGGCCCATTCACATGTAGAATAAGGGATGTGGGAATGACAGTCCATCGTGTCAAATGATACGCCTTCACTGGCAAATCAAAAGACATGAATACCATCCATAGAATGATGCTGGAAGGAAATTATGGTAATTACGCATTGACGTTCACAAATAAAGGAAGTGTCTCTTTAATATTGACTGACATTATTTGGTTTAGATAGTTCAAAGTGACTGAACGTCTCTTGGCATAGGTAGCGTAACATCATGCTTGATCTGTTAGTCCAACTTCTACACTCTCCTGTTATTATTATTACTGTCTTATTTGTATGGGTTGCGCTATAAGGAACGATACGCAGTGTCATATTTTATATGTTTAAGTATTCCAAAGAATTACAGCAAATGCCTGTTTTCTAACAAGATCTCCTGTAAGAGCAAATCATATCACCAAGTCTTCTACAGTATGTGTTTTACCACTGGACAATAAGCTAAATGCACTTTCCAAAAGCATGTGCTATTCAGCCATAAATTCATCAACAATCGCTGCTATGACACCACTGTGGAACAGCTAATTTAATTTCCTTTAACAACACATTTTAAATTCCCTCCCCCCTACCAAATGATATATGACCATATGATATATGAAGTGAATGAGGAGGACTTTTACTTTCACACTTGGCAGTGGACACATTGCAGTCAGGTGACTAAGACATTTGTGTGGCTGAAACAAACACTGACACTTGTGGTTTTGTGTTTCTCACATTGCGAGACATTTTTCAGTGGGGGGGCGGAGGGGATTCAAGTGAAGCACTCCAAGCACTTGCGCAGCGCTGAAGGCCATTTCCTTCTAGTCAAGTGGCATGAAACACTCAGCAGTTGAAGAACTTCCCGTGCTGGGTGCAGGAACACACAACCCCAATCGCCATCCTCCGCGCCCGCTGAGGCTAGATTGCTTCAGCAGCAGGCCATACTCCTCTACTGAACAAGACGGACATCTCCATCTGAAGCCATGCAAACATTTGACTTGTTGTGTGACTGAAAGAGAAACAACCCTTGTTGGGTCAAAGCCCTACAACGTATGGTACTACACCGACCTAAAGGAAAGCTGAGCTATATATGTTAAGGACATGAGGAGTCTATCAAGGTGGCTTGACCATTACATCATGGCATCTGCTGGGCTTGCATCGTAGCTCTGCCCCGGGGGATTGAGGGGTCCTGAGGGAGCATATTAACCCATTATGTTCACTTCCACAGCAATGTTAAGGCCAATCACACATGGGGGCTTGAGTCAGAGCCATGGGAGGGAGCAGCCCTCAGCTGCTTATTGCAGTCACCTCCCCTCCCATTTAGCCCCAGGCTGAGACAAGCACCATTTCCTTGCCATGCCTTGCTCAAGGGTCCTCGCCCCAGCATCCCACCTCTTGAATTTGGTGAATTTGTTTTTTATTCATCTGAAACAGTTGCGGATGGTATGTATTTTAATAATGAATTCGACCACAATGTCTAAGATACTGTGACGAATGTCCCTACATTAAACTTAATTACAGCATATGCAATTTATTTTTGTAATAGGTCCTATCATGCAATCATTAATTAAACAAACATTTGGAAAAACATAAAATAGCTGCTAAATGGTATTAACAGTTTAATGTGATTAAGCATGATTTGTCTTAAACCTATAGCATTTAGTCGTAATACAGTTTCTTGACAGATGCACAGTAGGCTATGCTGCTATATGCTCAATAATCGCAAATATGTTGACACATAAGCAATTATCATAATAATTTTTCTGCATTTTAATTAGCCATATAAAGCTCAATTAAGCTCCTCAGTATTAGCGCCTATTCAGTAAACCGCTGTCCACCTGTCCTCTCGTTCCTGGGAAAAGAGCGTGGCGCTTGTTCACGCCGAGATACAGTCATCACATCAAGGGGGAGACGCCAGAAGAATCGGAGAAGTCGCTGTTGAAGGCGAGGCCCCCACCGGCAGCTCACAAGGGCCAGGCCCCGGGCGCAAAGTACAGCCTATCTAACGAGGACACCCGCTCGCCTCGCTCGTTTGATCCCCGAAAGTGAAACTGTTAATTACGCATTGAGAGAAAACCCTCATCTGGATTGAAGGCATTAACCCCTTCCTTCCGCAGTGATTGCTATAAATCCATTAAGTATGCCAGAAGAAGGGATTAAAGATGATTGGCCCTCGAAAGAAACTACTTAATTGCTTTTGCCAGTCTCTGCTAAATATTTGGGCAAAAAATGTGGGTTGCGAAAATTAAACACATTCTTCAGAATTTAGAGAACAGGACATTAACAGGATATTACACATTCGACATAGACCTGTAAAAACCGATTGGCAGAGAACAAATCAAATAAAATGTAAGTGGATTTATCTATGGTCTACAACGAACTATAATTGCAACAAAATGCAACAAATTGCAACAAAATTTAAACAAAATGTTTTAATTCACAGTGGATGTTTTTTTTTTCTTAACAATTAACATTTTAACCACTAGCAATATAAAATGACAAAAACAGTAACTTCACTCATTGAATGTTTTGTAAAGTGTAGAATAACTAAGATTACATGCCTATAGCCTACAGTATAGCTAATTACATACATGCAAATCAGTCCCTTGTAAGGTATTAATGCATACACTGAAACATAATGCATAATCTTCCGCCTTTTAGCCTTCTAATTATTAATATTTTTATTGTCATTACATTGCGGTATAGGCTAAATGTCTACCTATTGGTAAGACACGTGCTGTCTCAAATTCTCAAAATACTTAATTGAATGCAATATTTTTTACATGGACCCATTTAGGGATCTTTGGTTCAGACCTTTTTAATAATGTGTGTATGCCAATGCCGAGAATGACGTATTAGTAGAGTTGTGACAAGAGCAGGACGCATTTCATTTGAAACACCCACGTCACTAATTCAGTACGATCATAGAGCCCTATGAGTCTATCACGGCGTAGTCTACTATAGCTGCAGAACGCCCTCTAGCGGTATAGGCAGAACTTGAAAGAGACTGGAGTGATTAGGAAAATACCTTGTCACATCTAAGAACATTACATTGATAATGTAAAAAGTCTGAAGAGAGGTCCTTGTTGAACACACCAAACTCACTACCTTTTATACATGAAAACAGACTGGCAAGAGCTATGATTGTCAATTCAGACATATGTAGGTCTATATAAACAATATTATGCAGATAAACCCTATTTTTAATAATACACTCACTTTCAAGTGATGGGAATATAAAAATAAATGTGCATATGTGTACAGTATGTGTGTGTGCATGTGTGTATATGTTGTGTGTCTGCCTGTCTCTTGTTTTATTCATTTATTTATTTATTTATTTGTTTGGTCTAACTGTTGAGTTTTTCAGTCTCCTCTGTTTTCACCGCAATCATTTGTTGATCATGCTGTTCTTCTTCTCCAGGCACCTGGAGGGAAGGGTTGTTGTAGTTTTATAGTAGAAATATTAGTATGAATATACACATTCAGACAATAACAGTGGCCTAAGTATATGAGATACAGCCATTGCATTTCCTAATGCACAATATTGTGCAACTATTGTCTGACTTGGGCCTACTATGGCTACTTGATATCAGGTCAAATGTACTGACAGGCTTTAGTGAAATAATAAGGAAGGGTTTGTGTGTGCATGTGTTTAAGCATTAAACCATGCCTGATAGTGATAGCTTGCACCATCTAGTGTCCTGATAGATTTATTACATTTGAAAGACCTCATTAACCAGCATGTGGTTGGTAAGACAAGGACGACATCTTGTGGTAAAACTGTTTTGTACTACAACATATTGAGTGTATGCTCTATTTGCCTCCATGGTCATGCCATGGTTTTCCATATATAGTGAAAGATCCAATAAACTCACCTCCCAGTAAATGTTGTCCTCAAAGCAGATTGTATCTGGAGGAGCACCATAGATTGGCAGCTTCAAAATGAAACCTAACAGAGGAGAAATGGATACCTAGTCATATAGCGCGAGTGACATTGCATATAAGCACATGAAACTGGGAAATGTTCAGGCAAGATATTCTAAGACAAACAGAAGATGTTGCAACTGGCAGGACCATGGCACCTACCAACGATGACTCCACCAGCCAGGGCTATGGCCAGAGTGACTGCCAGGGAAATGGCCTGTTGGACCCCCTGCTTAGTCGCTGTTCTTTCTCCTAGGGCCACTTCAGGGAAAACATCAGCCATACTAAAACAGGCAGAGAACAACAGCTAAACACAGCTTGAAAAATACAAAAGTAATTTTTTCTCAGCAGAGCACGTGCATTTTCTTGCACCCCCGCTCTCCCTGAAATCCCCCCAACACTATAGTATTTGAAAAGGTTTTCAAACAAAGCAAGTCTGTTTGCAGTCAGCAGTAGCAAATTGGGGAAACGTTTGTGTTTTGCAGGGGTGACATTTACAAGATTGTCTCTGAGCATTCTCACAATATGTGTGTGTCTGTGTGGGTCTCAAAAACACATACTTAAAGTTTAGGTTTTGCTTTCCACTAATAAGCATGCATTCCAAAGTGACCAACCTCTTATAAGAAAAGAAGAAACCAAAAACAACAAATAAAAATTTTTTTTATTTTTTATTCGACCACTAGATGTCAAACTAAGCACACCATCATCTCAGACCAAAACAAGTGATTTGTCTGCCAGACACACACACACACACATGCTCTAACATGCACATGCACCTTTTGTCCTATGATAACAAACAACAAAGGAGCTTGGATTACAACACACACAGAGGGGAGAGTGATGTCATTCTCTGCTCAATCACAACACTATATATTTACATAGCAAATACTGTAGCTATTTGTTGCTATTGTTTTTAAAGTATTATATATAGGGTTCTCATGTTTACAGTAGACCCCTCTCACCATTAGCCTTAAATTGAACTCTACTGTCTTTCCAAAGTCTTTGGTTCCACGCTTAACTTGATGGAAATTAATCTGTTGTCATAATGATAATATCTACAGCCAAACAGAAGGCTTGCATTACAGTAGTCAACTGTGTGTTGAGATGATGTAATACTGCCTGTGTGAGAGAGGAATGTATTTCGGGTTTAACCACTTCTTTATTTTCTCTTTAACAAAATCCAAAGCCAAAGCTTGTCAAAGCCTCCTAACATGAGCAAAGTACACTCCATTCAGCGTAGCTCTGTGTGAACTGAAACCCCTCCATGCAAGGTGACCTGTTCATTCATTTTTTATTTCATGCCATTTGTAAAAGCTTCAACTGAGGTATGGATTTCACACGCATGATCGTGCACTTCTACAGTATATCAACACAGCTAAAACATTCCGTTGTCTGTTGTTCATTTACAGATACATTGGTCTCCTGGATTAGCACAGGCCTAAGACAAGACGTTCTCAACCTTTGGTATACCCGTGGTGAAATGCACACATGCACGAACATGCACAGGAGGGGTCACTCCTGCAGTACCTTCTGGTTACGTAATACTGTGAAGCACACCACCGTATTACAAACTCACTCACCCATTTCCATAAACATCTGTGCTTGCCACTGCAGCGGTGACAGCCCCCACAATAGCCCCCAGGACGCCAGGCATGCCATGCAGGTTGTGGACCCCACAGGTGTCCTGGATCTTCAGTTTTTCCTCCAGGATAGGCTGTGTGTGTGTGGGGAGAGAGAGCGAGAGCGAGAGAGAGAGAGAGAGAGAGAGAGAGAGAGGGTGTGTGTGTGTGTGTGTGTGTATGTGAGATCGTGGAGTTAATATACAAAAGCTGAGCTACAATTCACATCTTCTAAGGTCATTCAAAGACCTTGTCCTCCATATGTCTTTGACAGACCTGACCTCAAACACAGACCATTCACACCGTTAACATGCGGCCTGCTGTAGACTCACCGAGAGGTACTTGAAGCCGAGCACAGAGATGATGCCGGCCAGAAAACCAACTATCATGGAGCCATACGGGGTCAACATCATCTCACCCGCCGTTCCCACGGCAACGCCACCGGCCAGAGCAGCGTTCTGGATGTGGACCTACAGAGAAAGCAGAATGCCACGTCGTATGTTCCCCTGTTCTATAATACTACGGAATGGGACCATGTCAAGGACAACAGTAATGTGTGATGATGTTTTTTCAACAACAACAGTGAGACAGTAATGTTTCCTTTACTGACCAAATAACCATAAGTGTATGGATCACCTCCCTTCACAGAATGCAGCTGTGCATTGTGTTGATATAATGGTAGCAAATGAAACGTTTTTGGTGTTCGTTATTGTGTTCCGCTGTGTAGCTCGCTCAGAGGAACACATGCTCATGTCCGCAGTGCTTCGTTTGACTTTCATGTTGTAAATGTGTACAGCTCATTGGGTGAACTCCTAGCAGTACAATGCACACCATATACTACTGACTACCTACAATAGGGTTTAGTCTGTGTGCAGCTGTGCATAAAACCAGCTTGGATGGATGACATTCCAAAACCACCCACGCCAAAGTAGATAACATCTACAACCAAGCAGGTGATTTCACTGATTACATTGTGTCATAAATCAGTCGTTGTACTGTACAAAAATACTCATCTGTCCTAAACAATAATTTAAAGACAGGGGTAGTCACCCTGCTAACTTCAAGATCAAATCAAAACAATATCCCTACAGTACATCCAAATGTGCTGTATTGTGAAGCAAAGCGTACTTCTCTGATATGGCTTTGTTGTTGTGACCGGTGTTCGCCACTTTGTTTATGCTACTATTTACGGTGCCAGGGCTGTGTAGAAGTGGCTATCGGGTAATTTTTTTAACACGCACAGAGAACGGTAAACTAGCGAAATGCGAAGAGATATTTGTTGAATTTGACAAAACGTGTATTAGCTTACAATTAGCTTTCAATAGATGACTATAACTAATCTCGTGTTAGCTAACAATATACAAAATATACTACTGTAGGACAGGTGCACTACCACATTGAACTAGTTATGCTAACTGTTTGGGCAGCATGTACCTACCTCTCTCATTAACCGGATCATTCTGGCCTGTGATTGGTTTATTGTCATTATGCCCATAAGGCTTGCACCCTCACCATGTCCAGTTTTCCATCGTGTGCCGTAAGGGCAGACATGCCATAGGTAGACAGAGTACAGGCTGCCAGAGAGTAGTATGTGTTCATGACTGTGCGGTGCTGGTCGTCTCCATGGGCCGTGATAGCGGAGTTAAAACTGGGCCAGAACATCCACAGGAACAGAGTCCCTGAGAACAGAGAGACAGGGTGATATTACAGGCTTTAGCTTGATACTCTCTAACCCTAACCCCTACCGACACATTTGAGGACAATTGTGCTTTAATATAATCAGGGAGCTTAGCTGGAAACTTGAGATTTATACCTTGCAGTCGAGGGCTGTAACTTTACATCTGAAGTTCAATTAATGGAATCTATTAGTGGTTGAAGTGGTTCAAATAGAATAAACAATGTACTTACTACATGTTAGGAGGAAGTAAATAAGCATTCAACCATGGAATATATACAATATTCTATATACAGTACATTACAAGGTTTAATTTGAAAAAAGAAGCATTTAATTGTTAGATAAACACATCGGTACATATGATTTGTACCGATCATGGCGAAGAGATCAGAGTGGTAGACGGAGCCGTTCCTTTTCTTGCTCTTATCCAGATCAGGCCGGTAGAGTACACGAGTTACCATCAGGCCAAAGTAAGCTCCGAATGTGTGGATGGTCATGGAGCCACCAGCATCTCTGGCCTGCAGGGAAGGCAGAATGTGTTATTATACAAATTATAACCTAGGTGAAAACCAGTTAGCGTACTGTACATTTACTCAATGTTTATTAAATGGGCCACTAGATCTGGGAAGAACAATTCACCTCAATAAAAGTCATTTAAAAATGTAATATGTGTCCTATGCTGCTTTAAAAGCCTAAAAACAAATTAATTTCAACCTTTTCAGATACTGTGAACAAATATTCACATGCAGGACTCACCCCGAGTACACTCAGCAGGATAAACTCATTCACAGCAAACAGAACAACCTCAAAAAGAGCCATTACTATCAGCTGGACTGGGCTGGTCTTGCCCAGGACAGCGCCAAATGAAATGAGCACAGAGCCAGTGCAGAAGTCAGCATTGATCATGCTGCAAAAGACAGAACTGTTAATTCAGCAAGCTGTGTATACTCTGTTAAATAATAGTTGAAGCTACATTACACTTGCTATCTAACTATATCAGGTTAAAGAAATACTTAACAATGTGCTCCCAGGCCAACAATAATGTTTAGGCTGGTCTATTTATAGGTTGTATTTATGTTAACATGTATTTCTGGAAGAATATATTGGATCAAATCCTTTAGTGGACCCCCTGCAGTACCTCTAAGGACCACCTGTTAAGTTACTCTAATGTAGAAGTGTGTTGATCCACACAGTTGTGTTGGGTAGGAATGACATCTGCTCACACTGGTATTGCAGCACGTGTTGTGGGATCTACATCATGGAGGCCCTTACCTCTCCACTCCGATATGAATTGTCCCATGGTGCATGCCGTGGAAGAAGCCCTGCATGAGCGTGGCCCACTGTAGGGCGAAAGCTGCCACCAGGAAGTTGAAGCCCACGCTGCTAAAGCCATAGCGCTGCAGGAAGGTCATGAGGAAGCCGAAGCCGACGAAGATCATCACGTGCACATCCTGGAAGCCTGTGTGTCATACAGACAGCATCTTAGTGGATCCGCCAGCATAAAGGCAACAGGTTATTATAACACGCCACATGTGACACCATCACAACGTACTGCAACAAGTCATTATTACACCAGAATGACATACTCACCTATAAAAAAAAATTACTTATTATAAGTCTGTTTATCGATGACCATGTAAAAGTACATGCAGATGCCACACTGAAGTCATTACAGTTGGAGGGCATACTGTACATTGCGATGTCTATGTACAATATGTTAGTGGTTTGGTGGTTGTGCTTTGAAATCCTCAGAAAGCAGAGGGAATTATACAGAACAGAGACAGTGTCTGCCTCAATAAGGAAGTGACACATTACGGGATTTCTGCAACTAGGTCTGCTGAAATTCAAAATAAATGTATATATATATATAAACCATGCAGTTGCTTGTCAAGACCCGAGGGTGTTAGAGTCGCCCTATTCTACGTTAACTTCCTACTACTCCATATTTACACAGCCAAATTGAAGTGCATTCTTTCTTTGCTTATTTGACCTGCATGTGACAGACAAGCCTACATTGTGTCATGCCTGTAGTCTCCATGGTGACAATTACTGGCCTGGCTGGTTAACAGTGTTCCGAGTGTCCCTGATGGATTGTAGCCCAGATACATGTGCTATGCTCAAGGGCATCGGCCAAGATAGCGTCCCAGATGACTGGGCACCATTCAAACCCGGTAGCTGCTGGACAAAACCCCTTTCAGCTATGCTCAAAGGCAGTTTGGGGGAATCAGACTTAAAACAGACTCTTTAAAAAGATAGATGAATTAGCTTGCAGGTAATGTACTACACTGTTAGATAAAATAATGCATCTATGAGTCCGTACTTATGTAACTTATTTGTAAGTTTGGCCAAAGAGAAACACAGAGTATATTATGTTGTGTAGCATGTTTCTGAGGAAGATAATACATCTACAGATACTACACTACTGGTAAAGAGAGCAGTCTAGATATAAAGTTTATAGCAGTAATCAGTCGAGATAAATAATGGATGCAGATACAATGCTGACACATAAGTAAGGTGGTCAAAATACTGCAACAGCAATGGCACAAAAGAAAAAAAGTGTCACCAGATAAGGAGATGTCCCTAGGCGATCATAAGATCCTGGTATGAAAATTGGTTAGTGAGCTAACTCTCTCAGATAAATACATATATAATGTGCTTTCAGGGGACATCTTTAACTACAAAGACCAGACCAGATCACATGCGATCTTACAAAAAGCACTAATCACATTTTCATACAACTAAACACTGGCTTGTAAAACAACAATATGACTCCTATACCGGTTTTATAGGTGTGTATGCAATGCATGTTAGACATATTGGGTGTGTAGACACTAGGGGTGCACAATAAACTCAGTATAGGTACCGCAATATCATGTTGCGCAATATCATATCCAAAATGTTGCAGGAAGTGCAATATTCTGTTTATTTTGTGGAGAGATACCTCCATTAGCTGTTTGGCTTAGTTGTGTTTGATTTAGACAGAAAAATAAGATGTGTGGCTGAGAAAGCTAATGACATAATAGAGGTCGAAGAGGAAACATTAGTGGCCAAAAAGAATGCCTCCTCGGTAGCTTGGAATAACTGTTGAAAATGTGTTGTTTTGATACATTATGAATATATGTTGATGCATTTTCCCATAACCTTTGTGTCTTTACTTATATTTAAAAATATTGAAATGAATATCGATATTGAAATTTTTATGATCAGTATCACAATATCTCATTTGATCAATATCGTGCAACACTAGTAGACACATGGCTCCAATAAATGCTACAGAAATAGCTGGAGTAATAAAGTACAAAAAATTCTACAAAAGCTATGCAATATACCTTGTCTTCAGTTTGACTAAGATTACAGTAGCTCTGGGCCCAACTCCACCCATTGCACCCTTTGAAAAACACTTAAACATAGTCAAGGAGATTAATGAGGGGAGGGGCTGTGAGGGGACCCCCATTAACATCAATTGATGTTAATAAGGCTGGAAGCCAGCAAGGACCTTGGGCGATTTTAAATGGATCTGGTGTGTAAAGCCATTTTCAACCCAGAAAATCTGGATATTTTACAAAAAAAGGAATTCCGACAATATTAACATCACTTGCCTCATCACAGTTCCCTCCTATTATTTAGTTTACAGAGAAACAAATAAAAAAAACAAAATTTAGTGCAGTTACTAATGTCCCATGCATTGTGCTTTTGTGGTTTTCTCTGTTGAATTGCACATTAGAGTATGTAATGTTTATCATCTTGGAATGCCACTTAATACTGTCATATTTGTGAGTTGAACTTTGAACTTTCATCACCTACTGTATGATCTGACTGGTCTGTTTCTAATGTATATTTCCCACCTAATAAAAACACATGCTATATGATGATATTGGGTGAAGTACCAGCTCAAAGCCTAAAAAGTACTGAATAGTCTCAGTTTAGACCACACATAATGGGAATAAAAGGGATACATAACAGTTTAATAGAGGCTATAACATCAAACTGAGGTTGAACTGTTCTATGCAAAATTTGCCAGAGCGGTTTTTCCAGAAAACTGGCATCTGAAACCCCTATCTTGATTCCATTCAAATAGATTTTGTAGAGGTAGTTTTGCCAGCTATGAAGATGCTAATGCTGTATTGTAGTCGATTTGTTTTTCATTGTGTAAAGCACAAAGCACAAAGGTCTGATTTCACTTGCTTCTGGTTGAGTAGAAAAAAAAAGATTGGCCTAAACACAACTTATATGTGTTTATATAACTTATATATATAAAACTTATTTAACAAATAATGACCATTTGTTTTATTTTACTTTGGCATATTCTGTGAAGTACATTTCAAATTGACATTGATTTTGCAAAGCATTCATCCAGTTTATAAACATAAAATCACAGAATGCACACTGCCTCGCCACAGTGTCATGTGCATGTGAACCAGGACACAAATTAGGACAATGCTGGACGTCAGTATGGGACATCACTGGACTGGAAGACATCTGAGCGCTTCAACCACAAAGAATAGCAGCAATTACAACTCAGAGCAGCAAACTATTCTCCACGTATTGGCCTGACACGCAATGTATTGTATATTGTCCCTAAGAAATTCCAGCCGGGTGGCAACAGAAGCTGCATGTTACATGACCACAGCATTTGGATCATTTTTGACAGAGGGAATGCTGCTAATGTAATGTATAATACAAATATGATGAAATACTTATACAAATGTTTTATTTCCCTAAACGACAGGCACATATGCATGCGCAGGTTAGTCAATATGCAGAATATGGGAAAGTAAATCAAGACTATATGCTTCTTACTGTCATAACGAAAGAGTTATATGTGTGTGTACACTGTACCTGCTCAGCGTCATTCCATGCTAAGCCTTTTGCAGTGTTGCAGGTTATGACAACATTGAAACTATGCCTACATACTAAATAAAGGCAATAGATTCCCTTCTAAAGCTCATATCCCAACTCCACTGTGGTGATGACTAGTCACACCAGCACCTAACTGTACCATGACCCCTGACCTCCTGCTTGACACTCACTTGGGTACCGGTAGTAGAAGTCATTACTGGCGTCTGAGTGGTTGCGCTGGTGCCACTTCTTGGCATCTGTCTCGCTGTCGTACTGCACCAGCACTCCGAAGAGAATGATGAAGATGACTTCTAAGATGATACAGGTGGCCGGCAGCTTCAGTCTCATGTTGGTGGATTCCGTCATGTTTGGGGGCGTTTTGGGGGAACAGGATCCCTCTCACAAGTTTACAGAGTAAAAGAGAGTGGGATGAAGGGTATAAATTCCAGCTAATCCCCAGAGATACTCCCTCTCTCTCTCTCTCTCTCTCTCTCTCTCTCTCTCTCTCTCTCTCTCTCTCTCTCTCTCTCAGGGTTTTCTTGGCTGCAGGCAGACACACATGTTTTGACACTGTGTGAGTTGCTGTTCTCCTGGTTGACACCCACCAGCTCTGAGTCTGCCACTGACAGGGCCGGACCAATCATAGCTCCTCCCATCACCTAATCGTTTTTGTGTGCGGTTGGAGCCCGGGCGTTTTCTCTTAGCCAACCCACCTGCCTGATGAGTAACGCCAAGGTTAATAAATTAAGTTTTCCTGTAAAACGGTAATGTGGCATGCCTCACTAGGCATAATGCATTTGCTCCTCATGTGGAACGTGTACCTGCTTTTATTGTATTGATAACAGAAACACATTGTTCCATAAGGGTCTGTAAAGTATGTAACATGTTGCATGGAAGGTACTTCCTAAACATATTTATTGGACTTCCTTTTGTAAATGAAAAATTATAGCATACAACATGAATGGATTTAGTAAATATCAAATTGTTTTATGATGTCTTGAAGTCTTAAAAGACAATATTTTACACATGTTCTTGCTCAAGACAGATCAAAGAGATGCAATTGAACTTGTTACAGTAGGTCATTCAACTGTTGACAGAAATTAGTTAAATGGATCAAGGCAATCTATTCCATTCACTCTTCCATAGCTGCAAACATAGGGGTGTGTCAAGGATGCACTTCAAGGCTCATTTGGAGAGGTCTAAGACATATTATGAGACATTTGAACTTGTGGGGCTTGGGTTTAGGGATAGGTTTGTGCACATCCTCCTCTGACGATGGCTATCACCTTCACTCCAACAGGTTGCACATGACTAGAACACTTTTATGGTTTGGCGGAATGCCAGCTATAGTAATACCATTTGAGGTGACCTTCAAACTGTGCATCCATGTCTGACACAACACTAGGATGTCAAATAATACTGTATGTAGAAGGTAGTGTGCCTGTCCATGAGCTGTAAGATTGCAACCAGCCCTTCTTCATTTTTATGATAATGTATGTATGTTAATGTAAGTAAACCATTCAATAATGAGATACATTATTAACAACTGGCATGTGTTCATTGTTTATTTTTATCTTTCATGTTCTTAATAACTAACTACTTAATGTAAAGGGTTGTATCTAGTATACTGATGGATGGACCAAAGGAAACAAATTAATATGAATGATTGCCTTGTCACTATATTTCGTAACTAAATTGCATTGGGTAAATGCACACGTTGATCTGTCCCTGTTCATACATGCAGGCCCCATCTTGTCTTTTCTGTGTGGAAAGCATACATGCTTCAACCACATAGCCATGATTCAGTTTCCAAGCTGTCATCCATCCACATACAGAGTATACTAATGAACAAAAAGTATTTTCTCACAGTACAGGGTGCGATGCAACACACAAGATCACACATGCATCACCAGACACTATACTACACAAGACAAGATCAATGTAAAAAGCAGACATTGTGTGACTGGAGCATTTTAAAGTGCAGAGTGAGTGCAAACCCATATGTAAAAGTATGTATGTAATGTAACGGTATGGGAGTAAATAAACAGTGTGGTACTTTAGAAGGTGCAGTATATAAACATTGTATGTTGTGAAACATTCCAACGGATGATGGAAGGGCTATCAGTCTGTGTGATGACAGGGGTCCTTCACAATCCCTGGGACTGATACAGTCACATAGGAGGCTCTCCACAGTGCCTGTGTAGAAGGCGGTGTGTGCAGTGTGAGCCAGATTGGCACCGTTCACAGATCGGGCGGCCTTGTGTTAGCGAAGGGCAGTCCAGAGGTGCGTCCCGAGACATACGTTTGTGACACACGTTTGACACAAGTTTTGTGTCAACATTCCAAATTGTAATTTTTCAAGTGTAGATAACTAGCTCCTTAGACCGTTTTTGTGTTGTGCTGTTGTGTGTGGTCTGCACCACTTTGTTTGTGTATATTTACAGAGGCAGGGCTGTGGAAACACTGGATTATTTTTTTCTGGGGCACACACAGAATTTACAGATAGTGGACCATGTGTAGATATTTGCTGAATTTGACAAAAAGTGTATTATCTTACATATCTGACTATGCTGTAGATTACCTTTAATCAATAAACTGTAACACAGTTACACTCTTTATCAGGACATGAACGAGATTACGTGATATCACAGGTTTGATCAGTTGATTGATGCACACCACCATTATACAGAGATTTAATATAGCCTAATGCCTAATTCTGTTGCCTATATTTACAAAAGCAATGCAAACTTAGACATAGACATTTTCAAGATGGGTTTGTGGGCAATACTCATAATGTGTGTGTAGCCCACAGGTGTGTGTGTGGTTCCTATTGCTCAGGTATAAAATAAAATGTATTACACTACCAAGACTATACCTTAACTGAAAGGTGTTTAGTTACCAGTAAACCATTTGTTATCTAGCATCTATTAACATACATGTGGTTTAAAAGGCCACTATCAGCTATGTTTTGATTGTACATGCCAACACTTTTTGGAATTCAAATTGTTCCGGTAAAGCTTAATGTGTTTCCGATCATTGCATTTCATTGCCTTGATGAAAACAAAATGGCCCCCAATTATTTCACTCTACATCGAATCCCTTCAGTCCTTATTACCTTTTAAACCCATGCCTAACGTACAGTATACTGTAGCCTCTATAGCGTAAGGTACAGTGTCTACTCTTGAATGTCAGACTTCAGAGATAGCAACACTCCCTGTAACGCCAGAGGAAACTTGGCTGGAGTAAGTTATGGTGTGTCATGTGACGTCAGGCGTACAGTCTCGTGCTAGCGCACATACCAAATGTTTTTCTTCCCACCGTGACCTGTGCAATTACACTGCATGCACCATGGTATGATTAAAGCCATACTTAATATTATTATTATTATTTTATTTTATGTTATATATATATATATATATATATATATATGTATATATATATTAATAAACAGTAGTGTCACGCCCGCAGGCATGGCCTGGTTTTGTCTCACTTTTACTGGCTGTTTCTTTCCCTCCCTGTGTGTGATTGTTTAGTGGAGACAGGGGTATCAGAGCCAAGGCAGAACCACCAGCACAGCGTCTGCGATCAACATTGCATATAAGGCCAGCTCTTCCACATTCAACTGCCAGTTCATCGTCTTTGCTACTAGCTGCTCCGTTGGTATACGCTCTCGCCCGTTTCTTCCTTGTTTCATGTGCCTGCCCTGATCTCACAGTGTGTGTCTCTTCTCCCCACAGTGTTAATTTTACTGAATCACTCAAAAAGATAAGATAAGATAAGATGTTCCTTTATTAATCCCCCGTAGGAGAAATTCAGGTTGGATACAGCAGCACAAGGCAATGTATATCATTATAAAGAGTTAATAAAACCATAAAAACTGTAAAAACTGTATCTCTGGTGAATGTACATAATGTACACATATGCAAACACATACATACATGCAC
>JAODUE010009184.1:2393-28424 GCA_027564755.1 Amblyopsis hoosieri
GGGAGAGGGGGAGAGAGGGAGAGAGGGAGAGAGAGAGAGAGGGAGTCTTTACCCCTCCTTCCGTGCACGTGTTTTGTTTCAAACCAGCCTGAACTGGGGCAGAGATGTGAGGTCACTAATACTGTACGCAATCATGGAATGCACATTTAATAATTGGCAAAGCAGAAAGAAATGATCTTAAAGGTGGGGTCAGTCATGCTCAACAATGCTTGCTAACTTCTAGCTCAAATCAAAACAATATCCCTCTGCATCGCCGCCCCCACACATTGAAACACATTGTGAAGCAAAGCATAGTACTACGGCTTTTTTGTTGTGAGCGGTGTTTGCCACTTTGTTTAAGTTCCTATTTACGGAGTAATTTGGTGAATTTGACAAAAAGCTTGTTAGCTTACAATTAGCTTGACATAGCTGACTATACCTTCAAGGGTAAAAAAATGACTAGCCAAACCAAATTGCTCCAGAGAAAAATGAAACCTAGTCGTAAAAGCCAAGCCAATAAAAAATAGTTTTCAGCTGACTTCTAACACAGGATATAACATTTGCTGAATGTGTATCTCCAGGCTCCAGCTGTTCCAAGCGCTAACTGCAGAACACATGTAACCACTATTTCTGGGCACGACTGACATCTAACTAAGGACCTGAGGGAAGCCAGCTAAGAGGACATGTAGCACTGTGCCATGTAGCACTGTAGCGTGAGAGAGGACAGAGTGTGATTCGGGGGGGGGGGGGCTGAAGAGTCTATCATCTGTGGCTTGGGGGCATCAACTCACTCTGATTCACCACGTTGTGTGACAGGGCCAGATGTTCTGGATGGAGATAATAGGGAAGCAGGGAGTGAAAGCACTTGACGAAGGATAAGTGGGGAGATAGCAAAAAGCCCAATACTGACTCATGAAAGTTACAGCACATGGGGATCTTTACGAGATGTATTTTTCATAAACTTAGTTCATGACTTGAAATCATATATCAAATATAAGGTGAAATAACTTTTACTCAGGTGAAGGTCCCACCCTGAACAGAGATATTTACGGGAAACATATTTGATAAATACCAGTCAATAATAGTTTGCCCTTTATATTTTCCACACGCTACCTTAAAACCCCATGTGCACAAACCTAGTAGCAAAACCCTCCTGATTTTGTCATCTTCCGCTTTGCATTATCAAGGTAATTTTGACCTCTCACATTAAAATACAATATAAAACAGCATAGCTGCTGACCTCAACAGATTTGCAAGACCCCGACGAACTTTAACCTGACAGGAGCTCTTATAAGACAAAAAAAATAAAAAGGCCTTTATCGGTGGACAGGGGCCCAGTACAAAAGAAGAATCTGTACCTTTTACAATAAATCACTTTTCTTCTGGATACATTTTCATTTATTAGGATGAGGTTTTCAGTATGCAAATGAGTCAGATCCATGAACATTATATCCCACACACACCTATACTGCTACACCTTTACTCCAGCATAATTTTCACCTGCCTGGTTTTGTTCGAGGTAGCCATTGTTGAGGTCTATTGGCAGGGTCCTATCTCTGAAACGACACAGACATACGGTACCTCTGGCTAGTTTGCTTTAGCTACTCACAAAGGGAGTATTTCATGCACAGAGGAACAATCCCTGCTTGATTGGTCTACAAATGCATGGGGAGAAAATGCTTATCAGAAATGTCTGTACTTTGTGCTTGCCAAGACATTGCACCACACGCAAGCACGCAGAAAGCACACCTGCCGTGAAAACAAATGCAATCGCCAATAGGTTCCTTTAAAATCACAGGCTCGTATCTGAATTCAAATATATCCTCGTATGACCCACCTGTCTAGGGCTTCTATACAAAGTGGCTCAAACAATGCTATCTTAATATCTTCAAGGGGCATTTAGCAAGACATTGTCGCTTAAATTCAGTACTTACTGTATATTTTCTTACAAGCAAAAAATTCATAAAGCAAACGCACCTCCCATTAGTACCATGCTTTTTGACACCAATTATGTAAATAAGCAAAATATGAAATGCTGGAGGAGATAAACATGTATACATTACAGGGCACACTACTGGCAGCTCCCGCCCTCTTTAACAGACTGTACATTTTCGTGTCACGGATACATTAAGTGTAATTACTGTTTATTATATCCCTGTGAATCTTGTTATCAGGGTGAGCGGAGGAACAATGTGTGTGTGTGTGCGTGTGTGTGTGTGTGTGTATGTGTGTGTGTGTGTGTGTGTGTGTGTGGGGGTGGGGGGATGGGTAGGACCTGGCACAGCAACCTGTAATACACCTCACAGAGCTACATTGAGAACAGAGGCTCATGGGATACTTGCACACTACCCCAAATGGGAGGTTGTGTGACCCTTGGTGAGCGAACAACGGGCGCCCGCACGCATGTGTGTGTTTGTGTGAAAGAGAGAGAGAGAGAGAGAGAGAGAGAGAGAGAGAGAGAGAGGTGGGGGACAGGAATTTAGGCAGCAACATTTATGGCCGTTTGGCAAGTCAGGGTGCACGTGGGGGGGGGGGTCACTCTGGCCCACGAATGATAGAGAGGATGCAGAGATATCCTGCAGCCAGGAAAAGCCGGTTTCTGCACAGCATGACACAGTAGTCGCTTCAGAACAAAGAAGAACACTCCAGACCTTCTCTGTAGTAAAGGTGTCGTACAATTCCAGTTTTTCCAGTCACGCGGTCAGTGGTGTTATCTGACGGGCCCAGGTGCAACATCATTTCTGCATCAGCTCTGACACATCCTCAATTGCAATTTTGTCATATAGCCAATAACAGTTAGGGAAAATCCAGTTTGGTTTGTCCAGCTCAAAGAAAAGAGAAAAGTTCGTCTGTCAAAATGACATACAAATTGTAAAGAGAGGCAGGATGGGGGGTGTTATATATTACTATATTACATATATTACATATTACATTGTTATATTACATTGTAATAGATCATTACAATAGGAAGCCCGTAGGCCAAACATGCAAGAGTTGTATTTTATATATTTTTCTGTTTTTAAATAAAGGCTCCATGAATATGCAGACTCCAAACGCCATATGTTAGAGGGAGAGACAGAAAAAAGTCAGCTGAGCGAGTCAGTAAAACCCCAACCATGCATTTAATGGGTCTTGCATGTACACGCTGAGGTTAAACACATGGGCTTCTTGGCAGCAGAGAGGGACAAAGACTCACAACGCATCAGCCGGCCAAATGTACTCTGTTTTCAGTCAGAGAGTTGAATCAGTAGACTTGGAGGAAGAATAGAGCAGTGGGAGAAACCCGAGATGAAGACACGGTCAGTACTGCAGCTGGATCAGGGCAGCCACCGGTGGAGAGAGCAGTTCTCAGCTCTTCCTCAGGAAACAGGGAACTGGGATGGAGAGAGGCGACCTTGGGCACTGCCCTTTTGGACAAAGTGCTAATTGAGTCTCGTCTTTTAAAAATAGACGTGCTTTTTTGTTTCAAAGGCCACCCTCAAAGGTTTCCTAATCACATGGTTCAAAAGAGTGTGTGAGTGTGCGTGTGCGTGTGTATGTGTGTGTGTGTGTGTGTGTGTGTGTGTACAGTATGTGACTGGGGTTATACAACAGGCCTCTAAGTTCAGGAGCCAGGGAGGGGTTATTTTTTCTTTTTGCCGGGGATTAGTAGAAAAACTGCTGAGAGCAAGTTTTTCTCTTAAAGCTCCACATTGAACTACTTTCAGATTTGGCACTATTTACTTGTGTAAGCCGTCTCACCACATGCCGTGCTCAAATTATTGAGCAAAAAAGTCAGGAAAAAAACAAAAAATAAAATTTTGAGCCACGCTGCAATTAGGTGTCAATGTAGAATTGTTGCAAGTGTGTTTTGAATTACATTACATTAACGTTTAGCTGACGCTGTTATCCAGAGTGATTATCCGCCATTGCAACAGCAGAATAACCTCTATGCTTAGCAAGCACAAACCACCTGAGCACAATACCAACCGGGGTTCGAAAGAAAATAGCTCAGTAACGTGCCACAGACTGATTCCCCTACCCCACCATTGCTTTCCCTGTTCCACTGGATAGCAGTGCATCCGTTACAACTAGCCGCTTGCTGTTTGGAACTGTCAAGGCCCGTTTACTTTAGGGGCCCTCCCCCCACCACACCACAGGCTTCGGCAGAGCTCGTCCCTCGACCGGCTCTGTTGACAGCCTGGGTGTGTGTTTGCGGACGGGTTAAACGGGGACGAAGGGGGGAGGAGGCTTTAAGTAAAAGCACCGTGGCTGCTTGGGTGGCTGGACGTTTGACTGTTGGCCCACAACGGCGTTTGTACAGCCGTGACAAGATGTCGGCTCTTCAGACGAGCTGCCTGGGGAGGAGGGTGCGTGTAGTGGGTAGTGGCACACAGAACCGGGTGGGGTAGGGTTGGGTCGGGCGGGTAGGGGGGAAGGGGGGTCGTCGGGGGTGATTGGGAAGAGATTGGGTTTCAGGCGATAACAACTTCCCGTGTTGTTCCGTCTGCTCTACCCTCCGCGTTGTGCCGCGGCCCGCGCATGACAGGCGAAGCACAGGCGGGTTCTGCTGTGTAAACACCGCCGGCCGAGCGACAGCAGTATCGTTTGTAGGCAAGTCAGAGATGGAAACAAAGAGTTGGGCAGATGAAAGACGGGATCTTATGTCAGAGCTAGGAGACAAGAGATTTGGCGATGAGGTCTGCATCATGGTTCGCTGGGCTCGCTCAACAGCAAACGTGAGACTTGTTAAGTTGGAGATTCCAGAGTTGAGCTCTTCAGTACATGGCAGTTCCTTTCTGCTTCGTGGTTCAAAGTGTAAAGTTGCATTTTCATTGTAGCGCTTAGTAGAACGGTGTCAAAGAAATACAGTACATTTTAATTTCAAACACAACATTTGGCCACAAAATAAATAAAAATGGAAACTAAACTACATTGATAAAGCATGGTTTAAATTGTGTCCAGACTCCAGCAAAGTTTAAAATAACACTCAATCCAACACGTCTCACAAGGGTTTTTAATGATAATTAGAGGCACTAATTGTGCTATAAATATAAATACCCACCTTGTTTACAGTGAGCTCACACATGTGGATGTAATATTGTTATTCCTCCTCTGGGGGGCTTACAAGTAGCCTGGTGTAACCAGATCCAAAATGCACTTGGTCTGGCCTCCTACTGGCCGTAGACCTCTGGTTGCTATAACTGTTTTGATCGCCTCATCTAGCTCTACCACCATTTTGAAACACCCTTGACTTAAATGTCATCTCACATGCCCGCCCTGATTGGTTCCGCCAGCAGGGCGTAATGCTTTGGATCAGGCAGGAATGTCGTTTCATAATGGTACTTCAAAATGCACTTCATTGCTTGTAAAGCACTCAGCTTCTAATAGTAGTAACCTGCTGTGGAGCCCAGGGCCTGAACACAAACCAGAGGTTTGGTCAGGGCTTATCACAGCAGTAGTTGCACGGGATAGAAAAAGCGGCATACAGTACTTTCAGATGAAATCCTCACTGCGACACATTCCTTCACTGTCACACACACCTAATATGCAGTATCGATAAAATAGCTTGAATGTGTCAAAGAAAACAGCAACCATTCTCTAAAGAAACATCATAGACCTGTTGAGTACAGGTTCAGCTCCCCAAAGTAGGCATTCTGTGTTTTGCTCAAGGACACTTCAGGAGTTAACTGCTGACCCTATGACTATAATAACTATACAGTAAGCACTTAATTAAGTAATAAATAGGTCATAGTTCAAATTTACAGGACCTACAAAGATAATTGGTCAGGTCATACCGTTGGGTTGGCCGAGCATTTCTCCGCACCGCTACGAGTAACACTGTGTCAACACAATGTCAACAGCTGCTCTTGTTAGTTACTGCCCTGGCTACGGTGAGGTCATTGTGGAGGAGGGCTGAGGTGTTGTCCTATAGTTGCCGTCAATTACAGGCGAAATGGATCTGCTCTCCCCCTCGGGGCTCTCACGGTCAGATGTCCTGATGTGAAACCAGTTACCCTTTGGCCCAGTGAGATAAGAGTCTCTCAAGTCTCTCTCGCTTTGTGTTTAACTGCTTTTACTTCACTTCTAAGACTCTGACTCTCAAGTAGAACCCAGCCTTTGTTTGAGGACCACTTAAGAAATGAACGACGACATCACCGTGTAAACCTCCGACACAAGTAGGGAGATGACTGTGTGTTAATGAGGGTCATTATGTCCCAATGTCAAGTCAAATCAAATCAAGTCAATTTTATTTAATTTAAATATATTTAATCACGTTGCAGTCTCAAAGGGCTGTACAGCCTACATTTCACATGGAAACAAACAACACCCCCTTAACCTGCTCCTGTGGCATTAACTATAGGCTTTCGGCAAACCTGACAATGTATATCGCAACACATTTTCATCAATGCGATAGCCCTCGATGCTTGTTCTGGCACTGTCAACCAGGCTTTGCTCTAAAGATGAAGTTAATGCACTCAGCGACAGATAGCAAAGGAGAATGCAATCTTCCAGTCCTTTCCCCCACCTCAACACACACACACACACGCACACACACACACTCCCCTATTTCATGGCTTTATCACTGTACACATATTCCCCCATGTGAGGGTGGTCCCCTCTGTGTGTTTGTATTAGCCCTACCATCGCTATCTGGGTTATAAAGAAATGCACGGTGTGTGATGGACCAACAGTTTACACAAGCACAAAGCTTTTAGCTGAATTGAAGCCTTTTGGCTCCCATGTGAGCAACATTTTAAAAGGGGGGGGGTTGGGGGATGAGGGGGTCTGTAAAGGCCTTACAGCTTCTATAACCTGACCGTGAGTCCTCTAAACACCCCTTACAGTTATTATAAAATTATATTGGATACAGATATTTCAATAATGCTAATTTGAAAATAAAACAAACTACATTTGAGATAATCTCACAAAGTTCCCATAAACACTGACATCAACGCAGTAGCCTATACAGAAGATGTCATCGTTTAAAGATCATCTGACTTTTTATGCCTGGTCTGTAGGTCAAGCTGTAAACACAGAAAGCTAATTTAGTTGTATCGTTAGCATATCACGTACCGCATGTACGCACTACTAAGACACACGTTTCTTATCCCCGCTTATGACTGTGTTATCTTTGAATGTGGGATTTCCCCATTGGTAGAGCACGCACACTTTATAGTAAGCACACCTTGCTTGCTAGTCCTTGCTTGCTAGCAAGCAGCTAACCCACAATCGAATGTGGCTTCTTTGCTGTACATGATGATTACACAAACACACAACACAGATTATAGACTATATAATTAATAGTGTGTGTGTGTGTGCGTGTGCGTGTGTGTGTACGCATCTCTACACTAAATATGTGGAGGTAAAAAGGTATCAATGTTATTTGTATATTTTGTTATAAGGTCAAGGATCATCAGGAGACATCAAGAACAACACCCTTCCATGTTACAGTATTAGCTCCTCTTAACAGTGAGCAGTCAACACAGTGACACATGCATTCACACAGCACGGGGGCTTGATGAATGACCCGGCTAATGAATGATAAATACCCCCACCTTTGCTAACGGAAACCACATGTGCTCCCGTTCTGCCCTGCTCCCAGTGGCACAGTAAGAGAGAGAGAGAGAGAGAGAGAGAGAGAGAGAGAGAGAGAGCGAGAAAGAATGCAGAGGCACGAGAGAGAGAGAGAGAGAGAGAGAGAGAATGTAGAGGCACGAGAGAGAGCGAGAGAGAGAGAGAGAGAGAGAGAATGTAGAGGCTCGAGAGATAGAGAGAGAGAGAGAGAGAGAGAGCGACTGTAGAGGCACGAGAGAGAGACAGAGAGAGAGAGAGAGAGAGAGAGAGAGAGAGAGAGAGAGAGAAAGAATGCAGAGGCACAAGAGAGCCTTTGTCACATCACCACAGGTGAATGACATCATTTGTCCTTGCTGTGGGGCTGGTGCATTGGGATTAAATGTTGTGTGTACTGTATGTGTGTGTGTGTGTGTGTGTGTGTGTACGCGCGTGTACGTGCGTGTCTGCGTGCGTGTACGTGTGTGTGTACGCGCGTGTACGTGCGTGTCTGCGTGCAACAGGCTATATCAATTTTCCCATGAGAAAAGCGGAAAGCCACACATCGGACAGGATACCTCAACAGGGTTCCCTGGCAGCAATCATTCTATCAATTTATCTTTAGAGGCACATGGACAACACACACACACACACACACACACACACACACACACACACACACACACACACACACACACACACAGGCATGGAGCTATGATTGAGTTATCTGTGGCAACGTCGGCCATGTTCTCCACATGACATGAACACAGGGATACATAGTCATCGTTTGGCGTGTGCAGACACACACACACACACACACCCTGACGTATTGTGTGGTACCTTGATCCAGGCATAGGATAGGGATAGGGCGGCTTGTGGCAAGACAATGCCCGCATTTGTTGAGCTGCCGCTGCGACCGCGGAGTCGTAACATGACCACATGTGACAACGGGGCACATGTGATTTTAATCTCGTGCACACAGACTTACTGTAGACGGGGCACGCCCGCGCACGCACACAGACACAATGACATGCTGTGTTGCAGCAGTGTGACAGTTATGACAGCTCATACCGGATGACTAAATAACCCCGCTTGCATAGTATTTCTTTATATGAATGCAAATTGTAGTTCTGCAAGGGTGACCTCAGGGGTCATGAATGCATTTGGGCTTGTGACCTTTCTACAAGGTACAATTGAGTTATTCTGTATATATTCTGTTATAATCATGTAATGTTGTGTTGGGCAGGGTGTACGTCTATATGTAGTGCATACACGTATATAGGCCTACATACATTTACGTTTAAGTAGATGTTTTATCTGTAATGTATTGTTTTAACTGAACTGTACAGTGCATTGCAGGTAGCACTCTTTCAATCATTCTGAAATGGTTAATCTCAATATAAAAACGTCTCCTCTTTTGTGTGTCGGCTACTCTAGCTGTTATTGTGATTCAACTGTATCCCATAGGAGAGGAGTAAGCTAACATCTCTTGCTGAACATCCACCACCGTGTAATCAGTCTATATGGGAAGGTGAGGAGTGATTGTGCAGATGGGGCAGGATCGCCTACACTGCTGATGACAACAGCAGCTGGGCTTCTCCTCTCATTCCCCACAGGGTTGAACACACCAGGGGGCCCACACACACCACATCAAACAGGTAGCCTGACTAATGGATTCATATACAGTAGGCTTCTTCACTTTGACCCCTGCCCACTCCCAGAAAACTCTCACCACATATTCTTCAGAGTCGGACCCAGGGATGAAGCAAATGCTTATATATGTAGGGTAATGTGTTGCCTAGGCTTGAGCTTAAAGCAGTTTTGAGCAAAACAGATTTGTGGGCGGAAACTCATTCACCGCCATGCTGGACCTGTTCAACTAGTTTCAGTGACAGCTTCCAGACAACGTAGTCTGTAGCATTTGACAGGTGTGTACATGCAAGCATGTTCTGTTCTCATAGGGTACAGCTATCCCCAGCTTGCACAAAGTGCCTTCACTGTAAACATGGGAGATACAGTAGTACGTATGCCTGCTATGTGTCTTGTGATGCCTTCCTCTCTTACCCCTGGCTCCCCGTAACACGTACCAAAGTGTTTTTATTACCGGACATCAATATAGATTTATAAAAGAAAACCAAGACAAAAACGTAACATAAGCTGTTATAGCTGTTTTAGCTGTGAGTGTTTGTGTACGTCAACTTTTATTGTATGTGTCAACATGTTGGAATGCTGTCAACATGTTGGTATTACATAAAGTGTTTATAAAAAACGGATTTACTGGTGAATTCATTATAAGACTGTATTACCTTTTTTCTTTTTTTCTTCTTCATTGTGAATAACATGACCTCATCTCTGTGCTAAGACGATAATGAATAGCGTATTACCTTTCAGAAACACGTTGTTCAGAGTAGCTCGCATAGGTGACGACACCAGCATGCTATTAAACTTGACTAGACGGTTACAAACCCAACATGTGCATGTCCACAATGCATTGGCATTCAGAACAGAGTCAGCTGTGCTGCGCTGTTAAAGATGGCTATAGGTGATAAATGGAGTTTCCTCATTTACTTCATCTCCTGCCCTATGGTGTCCTATTACATCTTATCTCTCGCCGGCTGAAAGCCTGCAGCGCTGATTGACACAGTCAGTGGCAGCCTCTGTTTACTGGTAGAGGACTAGCAGCGGGCTGATTGTAGTGTGTCAGACAGCAGAGAGACAACGGGCCTGTGCGGCAGACAGAGACGCTATGTGGGAGGGGGCGGGTCTCCTTTTGAACACAGCCTGCCCGGTGACAGTACAGAGACAGTGAACCTCTCGTCCATTTATAAGCGCTGAAGTCATATTTATCTATTGTGTTGGGGGACAGAGTATAGCGGCGCCTTCCTGATGCATTGTTTTTAAACCGCTGTTCTAACACAAGCAGATTCTATTGATAGAGGAACGGGAGGTTTCATTCTGATGTAACTGCGTTTGCTTTTTAGCAGTCTCTAAAAATGGCCTATGCGGTATTTACGCTCTATTCTGAAGAGGGGGCTATTACTGGCTTCACACTGTGCTACTGGGAGAATGGAAAGTGCTACAGAAAATATAAAAACAGAAATAAAAAAAAGTTGTTAAAGTCATACAACATACCTGGAAATAAAATATAAATAGCTTTAGCAGGGACCTTGGAGTATAACAAAACTAACTATTACCGGCACATCATTTGTTGCAGCTTTAAATAGACACTCAAGATGTAAATGTAATGGAAGTGTGCCTGAAGCATTTTGTCCGTGTGGTAGCACAGTAATATATCTTAGTGCAAATGTTTTTATTTATTATCTGTGGCAGGGTTTATACCAAGATCAGATTGGAGGCACTCACTGATCAGGTTAAGGTAGACACACCTCGTAATAAGAAGTGGAAAATAACACCAGCAATGATGACCAATGACCATACTGTAGTAGAACTCAAGGCTGCTAGTGTCAGTGAGACTAGAGGATGTGGTGGCTTTTTAGACGATACATTCCGAAGCCTAAATTACACTCGATATTTGGGTTGGCCACAGCCGTCATTAGCTACCCTAGTCAAAACCTGCAGTGCAACTAGCATAACAAGGTATAGCTTGGCATTGCACATCACTACAGGGGAGCTCTCTCTTTCCACACATTTCAAATAAGTTTATGCATGTGGAATGAGCTAGGAATACACTCATATATTTGCAGATGACCTTGAGAGACAGATATACACACACTGTTCTGCATAAAGCTTAGTTGGATTGAATATGGCCACCATAAATAGTAATGTAAAGCTGGATGTTATTATATTACGGGGTTATTTATTGGCTCATTGGACCATAATATGAATGTGGTTCCACGTTTATACGTTCCACATTATGTGACAGATCAGCCTTCATTTTCTTCATGTATCCAGCCTGAGGAGAATAGCCTGTAGAGTCCGTACGGGAGGCTCTGGAAGTGCTTTCATTCCCTCGTGAAACGGACACAGAACCGGACGGGCACATCTGTCACCTGGACGGGCAGACTGGTCCGGAGGTCGCCCGGAGCACCCAGACACACAGCTAGACTGTTTCTTATGGCTGCCAGAGAGACCCGCCAAGACTGGGGTGTGTGTTTGTGTGTGTGTGTGTGTGTGTGTGTATGGAGGGGGAGGCCTCTCCCAGAATCGTCCCACTGCGCTCCTCCTCAAACTTTAATTAAAACCTGTCGCTGGGGATGAGCTGGCTTGTTACATAAACGTTACATAAGATCTGTTGTTTTTTTGTAGGCAGCAATGGGCAACATGATAATGGTAAGGCCTAGCTTTTATGGCACACTGTATTATATGATGGCAACCTTCTGTGATGTGAATACAGCTAACATCTACTGTACAGCATCAACAGCACATGGAGCAGAACATACCTTGTGTTATTCAACCTGGAATATCATTATTATTGCAGATGTTGGACATCCTGTCTATACCACTACAGAGGTTACATTATGCTATACATTTAAACGAATGCATACTGTATATATGCTCTTTGAGATGTCTATACCACTACAGAGGTTACATGATGCTATACATTTAAACACATGCATATTGTATATAAGCTCTTTGAGAAGTCAGATGAAGCTCTTTGAATTCCAAAGGGAAATAGTAAACATGTTTTACTACTCTGGACGGGCCTAGTTGGTGTTCAACCTCATCTCTAGGTGCCATGTTACATAATCCTTTTTACTACTACTCATCTCTTCAATAAACCCTGAGATATTTCTTCAGAAAACTGCAAAAGGTTGAAAAGCCCCTCTTTGGTTACCACTCTGGTTGTATATTTTACATAACTGCCTAATATTCTTTTTAAATTAAAAGTATACATTGTATCTTAAGGATAAATTCACCTTTAATCACTTAAACTAATGTTATAAAGGAGTCTCACTTCTTCCATTGGGTGCAAAAATGTTCCAATCCAAAACATTTTCACACTCACATCTTTCTTTAACTCATTCAGCGGCCACTTCTCCAATTTCACCAATAAAAAGGCAGGCAACCTCGACTCTGAGCAACAGGGGTGAAATAATACCACAACTCACGCCACAGTCCCTTGATCCCGCTAGAAGGCAGACGGGAAGTTCTTTAATCACAGCTTCCTGTACAGTTCTGTACAACAGTGTTGTTTTTGTCTGAAAAGTGAAGTGGGGTGATGGTGTGGGAGGGGTAATGCATCGAGCAGCTGTTGGAGAGGGCCGTCGTCTCTGCAGCTCGAGTCTCCTGGACTGGGGCCTGAGACGTAACCCTGTGCGAGGCTAAGGGCTTGTGCACATGAAAGATTAGGTGGAAACTAGTTTTCAACAGTGCCTTTCTTCTGTGTGCTCTCTGCAGTATTAAAATACTTATTAACAACCAGAGGCTTCCTGGCAAAGTCAAACTATTACCCCCCCCCCGCCCTACTGTTTTCTTCTAATAAATCAATGTCCCCCCTTTAAAATCATCTCTCAGGGAGCTCCTATTTGTTTCACCAAACAACGTTATTACATGTCATGTGCTCTAAGCACTGTGGACTCTGAATGGCTCTTCAACAGAGCACCAAAAACGTAAGCATGTCAATTCCTTGTACTGACTAAAGGTTGGAAAAAAGGCTTGGAAAAACAACCCTTCATATGACTAAACCAAGCTTTCTACTCACAGATGTATATCTCACTGGACCCTCATTGTTTCAAGAGTTCACCCGACAAACCTGTATCTTTTCACCACGATTTAACGACACAACAACCATTATCAATAGTACATGTCTTTGACTTGACAAGGCGGCACAAAAGACACATTGTTCGCCCAGACATGAAGGCTTTAATACAAATCTGTCTCTATGAACGGGTTTTTAGTACACGTGACATTGTGATGGTGTCCTTTAAAATACTGGAGTGACAACTTCTGCATTCGATTACAGCAAAGAGCATTCTGTCTAGTGTGCTATTATGTGTACTGTAACCGGAAACCATAACCAGCATGGCCATCAACATTATTTGGTCAGTTGGCAAGACATTAACCCTTCTTACTTCTTTAAAGTATAAGCGTTAATATACAGGCTATATCGTATTTCTGTGGTGTTTTTCTATGTGCTGACAAGATGCATACGGCATTTCCCTGCTGCTCAACAAAAAGTACAGAAAGTACACAAATGTCCAGATGCCAAGAAATGGCCTCACCACTGTTCTCCGAGCGGAAAGATAATGAAAAGAATTGCAACACCATGAGAGGACCTTATCTAATCTGGTGATACAGAGATCCTGTCCTTGTGTCATCCTTGATTTAGCTCTGTATACGAGCATACAGTAGCTATTCAGTTATACAGTAAATGAATAATGTCAATAACGCAGGCTGTCTTGCAGTGTTCTTACCATGTACGTTTGGAAAATTCAGGTTGTAACACAAACATGATGGAGAACAAATATTATTTTTGCTTACAGTCTTCTTAGATAAGCTACATTCGCATTCTCTGAATTCACCACGTCAAAAGCAACGGACAATCACCGTATCTCTCTGCTCACGACATTGAGCATGGAGGCATCTCAGCGAACGGTAGACCCTGCCTGCGTGTATGACTCCATGATGTCATCATAAACAAGCCGCATTCCGAAATGAAAAGAAAGAAGAAATGAGCTAATGTAGAAAATGAGGTAACGTTGCCTGAAACTAAGTGAAAGGAGTGCAATAAAATTCAGAAGTGGATTATTCCACATTTGGCCTAGTATTTCAGTCTTATCTGTATAAGCCATGCGGTAGGCCTATCGCCGTTTAATGTTGTTGCGACCAGTCTGAAAGTGACACAAGCTCAACCCCCTGCCAATTATCTGTGCAACAACACAAGAGTGATCATTCCCTTATCAGATAAACAATAGGCTGACATTTTCTCTCCTTATCCTAACAGGTAGTGTGCTTGAGGGGTTTAGCTAACCTGTTCCAAATCAGCTTCTCATTTCTGTAGATAAACTTATAAACAAGGATAGGGAGTTTTCCTGTCAGCGTTCTCACGCCGGTCATATCGTACAGAAGTGGGGGTCAGATTACACTGATTCTCAAATGTAACTCTATTGCATATGGGCGTGTCTCTTTGCTATTAGTTGTATCATTGGCCCACTCAACTGTTGTTCCATATTTTTCCCAGCAACAACGGCCTCATAAAGCCATGCGTCTGACAAGACTCAATACCAAACAGTATGCAAGTTAGGTTATGCAACAGTTAGAGTAAAATTCCACTGGACCATTACAATGAGCCTGTCCGGCCCAATTCTCTACACCTTCACCCCACACGACCGAGACAATATATTTTGCAGTTATTGGTGGAAACCAGGAAATAGATTTGCTCTTTAAAATGACAGATAAAACATTCCTGACATGACTTCATGTAATTGGCCCCTTAATAAAAAACAAAGATAACGTTTACTTAAGTGATCTGCAAGCAACATCTTTTTATATTATATTTATTTGGATTTTAATTAGCTACTCTATAGGGCCTTGTGAAAACACTTCACCCCCACTGGACAAGTTATTAATGATGTCAAGCTGCTGTTAAGGTTGATGAGAGGTCATTGTTATTAGACTGACGAGGCTCTCACAGGATGCTTGTTTATCTGGAATGTTTCCGCTTTAGTTCCCACCCCCATCTCCCCTGTTTTATGATATCGCATCTCCTTACTAAATACCTGCATTGTGTTATCCCGATGATTGCTGGTGCCATTTACAACTGCTGTGATTGCACAGCATATGAGAATGAGCTACTTCTTCTTAAATACGGTGCATCTGCGTCTCATAAACGCAACAGGGATTCTCTCGCAAGCACAGCAGAAAGTTACAAGGCTCCTGCCTGCGCAAATCTGACCTCCAGAAAGAAATGTGTATGTTCCACAAATCTACATTCAGCTCCGGAGTTGGCCGTTCACCATTACTCGCTTTCCTGCCCATTACACAGCGGGAGTTCAATTAATTTGGACAATGAATATTGAACTGTGGTCTGGTACATTAACTGCCTCACGTGGGAATAATGTTCAGTAGCTGTGATTTATAATCTTTACCAGGTGGTTAAATCAGATCATGCAATATTATACTGCGTCATTCTCATAAAGGTGGGATCATATTATTAGTAGTGATGCTAGATCATATTTTATGCATTATTACTTTATATTGTATTGTATTACATGCATTACATGTCTGACATGTTGTAGGCAACAGAATTAAAGGCAGGGTCAGTTATTCTCGAGAATGCTTGCTAACTTCGAGCTCAAATCAAAATTCCCTTAGCAGCGCCAACTCACACATTGAAACACATTGTGAAGCAAAGCGTAGTTTTACGGCTTTGTTGTTGTGAGTGCCGAGCGGTGTTCGCCACGTTGTTTATGTTCCTATTTACGGAGCCAGGGATGTGTAGAAGCATCAGATATTTTTTTCAGCACACACAGAGAAAAATAAAATAACGAAATGCGAGGTGATATTTGGTGATTTTGCCAAAAAGTGTATTAGCTTACAAAGATGATTATACCTTTAAGTCTGCATGTTATTATTACCTCAGACTCCCTGCATATTGTTGAAGCTGTAGTCGTGTGCATCACTGCAGGATGCCCTATTTCATACAGAACAAACGTGGGGGCTTTGCTTTAAATCTTCTTTCTGCAGCTTATCTCATCATCTCCTCTGCTGCTTGTGTGAGAGGCACTTGAGCGGTCTGAGGTGAGAATGCTTGGAAGACAAAAAAACACAATGTCAGAACCTGTCCCAGGAATACCCCACATGCACCACAAAAATAAGCTTCAAGGCCACCGAGGCAGACAGCTCCAATATACCGATCAGAGACACCAGGTGCCAGGTGTGCAATCACTCACTAACTATAACTCTTAGACTATGTTGGCCTGATAAATGTGCTTTAAAAAACGATTTCCATTTCATTATTTTTCATTCTAGTTTTTGTGTCAGTGCCATTTGATATGATCCAGATTTGAATGTGATTTGAATACAGTTGAATACAAGATGTCAAGTCAGATCAATATTAAATAGGCCCTTAATCACATTACAGGCCCTATATTTCACATAGAAACAAAGACAACCCCTTTAACCGACACCTCTTCAAGCTGATTGCATATATCTTAGACTACCGGTCTTTTGGTAAAATGACAAATTATAAATAAGTGCTTAGCAAACACTTTTCAAAAATAAGAAGCAGTAATAGAGAAAATGTTGCCTAATTTAACAAAGCCATATAACATGGATGGAACCTACCATCAAGTGTAGGCCTAATATAGCCATGCAGGCTATTACTTTTAACCAGTTGCAATCTAATGACAAAATGTGTCCAAAACGCAATTGGCATCATATAATTAAACTCTTATGTAACGTTCAATTTCAACGTGGCCACATTTCAAGCCATGTGCTTTACAGGCGCCAGCGGTGCCCGTTTTGCCTTCACGTGAACCAGAGTTAAGGGATCATGTTCTCAAATATTTTGCTTGTCGTCACAAAAACCTTAACAGTTGCTTTTGGTCAGCTTGCGTAAAGGGTTTCTAATAAACTTTACGGAGCCCGTGTTTTCGTTGGAGAGCTCAGGAGACAAACAATATTTGTGATATCGGGACTCTCGCTTGCTATTCAACCCTTGCAGGGGAGACTTTCTGATGTAGCTACACACAGCTTTGTTCTGCAAAGCCTTGTTATGTAAGAGCGTTGTCGAAAGTTAACGATTGCTGTGGATGTCCCCAGTGGCTGGACCGACCGGCGATACTGTTTACTTACATTCTCCATCGCTCTCCCGCACTGGCAAGCAGAATGGCAGTATATGTTGGCGAGTTGCCGTTGTTTGCCAGCGTGGGCACGTCTCACTAGAAGGTGTTGCTGAGTATAATGGAGTGTGCGGTGCAGGGACCTGGGAGCAAAGGTGTGAGTAATAAGCTTGAATAACAGCGCGTGTTCCCCGGGGCCGTGGACACGATCCAGGTGGCAGGGCGGAGGCTTGCACGCAATGGATTCAGAGCAGACTCAGAGAGAGCTTTGACTCAGGTCAGGGCGTCAGGCCACACCAGCACACTCAGACACTGCGTGCGCGGGTCATGATCCAACACACTACGGTGCATAATAACAGGAGGAGTAGACTAGGCTACTTAGGCTGTTTGAGCACACAAACACACACCCAAACAACAGTAGTCGTGACAGAAGTGACAACAGCCGCGGCAAAAACTGTTCAGGTCCAAGATACAGTGTCAAAAAATATTAATGTTAATATGCCTTTTAGGTATGAAAGTCCTCAAATAGTTCTGACACGGCACCCGTAGGCTCAAGACTAAAGGCACAATAATTACATTAGATGCATAGAGTTTGTACCAGTATACACTGTAGGCTACATCTGTAGGCCTACCACAAGCAAATAATCAAGAATGAACACTGTGTCTCTAGTCTCTAGTCCAATTCTCTAGTATTAAGTTTTCTTGCACTCTTTCACTTTGTATGGAAAGTAATTGCAGGCACATTCTCTCAATAATGATGCAACAAGGTGAGTTACCTGTTGTATCACTCTCTCCCTCGACATGGTTTTCCAATTGTTTTGCTTTGCATAATGATAAAATAATGTATCACTAAAGTGGGACATGCACAGTTAGACCTACTGCATGACAGGTTTAGCCTCTGGGTTACTTGTGCGTGTGCGTGCGTGTGTGTGTGTGCATGCGTGTGCGTGCGCGCATGCATGCACGCCAAGAATTTGAGTATAAAAATAAAGTGCTGTTCCAATTATTACCCTGTTGCTTCTTGTTGGCTTCAGTTTAGCTTAAGTCAAGCAATAAATCATAACGCCCAAATTCCAGTGTCTCTCATAAAAACAAGACAGGGGCATTGATTTTGAGCCTCAAACTTCACGTAAATGCTGCATGTGAAAGGACAGTTACTGCCAATCATGCTTTATATAACAATCCACACCCTGAAAAGTGCTCCTTGAATGCATAAATGATGGTTGACATCAAAGTAAGATGGTTTACCAGCCCGGGTGGAGCCGCAGCGGGTGCAGATCTTAGTGATAGTAGCAAATATTCAAACGAGAACTTATGGATCAGCATCTCAATTTGGTAAATAGCTTCTGATGGGTGGGGTCCCCATGAGCACATTCACAACATCTTTCTAAGAGGCCTGTGCGCTAAAATAACACGATACTGTATGCCACAGGCACCTGAGTAATAATTTTACTTTTGATTTTGCCACTGGCTACATGGATTATGAGGAGATAATAGTTGTGATAGTGACACCTCAGAGGTAGTTCTTCTTAAAGGTATAATTCTTTGCACCAATTTGTTTATGTTCCTATTATGGAGCCAGGCCTGTGTAGAAGTGTGCAAGTGTTATTTATTCACACAGAGAACGATATGCTAGCAGACTGCGAGGAGATATTTTGTGAATTTAAGTTTGTTCGCTTTGTTCTAACTGGAATATGTGAGCACTATATCGCACTATCTGTGTTTCCATAGACCCTATTATTCAGATTGGAATCAGATTAAAAGCCCAACCTGAATGAAAATGTGCCATATAAATATATTAGAATTTCATTCGGAAGCAGAGGGGTAATAAACCGTTCCATAACCCAGTTGAAAGAAAACTACTATACTGTTGTTTTGTGAATGCTGAATTGATTGGAGACAAGGCAGCATTCTGCACAGCCACTCTGGAGTTACAACTGAAGCGAATGGAGCGACGGTGACTTCATCTGGAGCTGTAAATCGCCAGTCACACACAAATAGTGTCCCTCACCCCTGACATGCCTGCAACAGAGGCTAGCCAGTTTTAGCCTTTTGCTAGCGGAGCACTTTACACCTACATAATGCATGTTAAACGTCTATTCCGATAAATTGCGACAGCTCGTGTAAACACCAGGTCGGATTAGATTACATCCAATGTAAAGATACATGTAAACAGATCCTAAATCTTCAATAGGAAGGATTTAATTTGGAAAGACAGAAAAACATCCTTGTGAACACTGCTACTGACAACATCTCCCAGCATTACAGTTTACAATCGCTTACTATACCTTTAAGTCTGCACCAGCCAGGGGGGCTTTTGTGAAATAAATTGAAATAAAGATGGTGGAAATAGTGTTTTTAATTACTTAATTCCAAGAGACTGAAGTATCTGAATAACGAGAGAATTATAATGTAGAGAAGAGGCTATTGGCGAAGGATTGATCCAGCCAAACAAGAGATTAGAGAGTGGATTAGAGCCACGTTGTTTTCACAGGCATTGTGTCTCTGACACGAATGGCTGAGCGGTGACCGAGTGTAAGTCAGGGACAATGCCATGCCTTTGAAGTTGGATGAGAGAAGATGGGGTCTGGAAGCAGATCACAGTGTTTACGTAACTCCACCCCACCTCACCGCACTTTCAAATGGAGTTGGGGAGCTGTAATGACTCAGTTACTGACCTTGAACAACTGGGATTTGCTTAATCACAGAGATGTACTTTCAAAGCATATTAGGCTAAATCATATCTGGTACACAATGCATAACACAGTGTAGAGAAAGACAAAGCACTACCTTGTAAGGAAAACGACCACATAACACTCAGTCAGTCAGTGACGATGTAAAGGCCTGCGCTTGTTTGAACATCCACAGGCTAAATGGTTCTGATCTATAAATTACATTTTCATATCAAATTAAGTGAATTAATTTAAAGACAGATGTTCTCCATTCACTATAATTTATACATTACACAGGAGCTACTGTAAATCCCATATAAGCAAACGTATATGCTACAAGATACAAATTGCTGCGTCAGAGTGGGTGGAGAATTGGCCCAGACTGCTTACAGCAGAGCTCTAGCAGAGCAATACCACACTTCTCTGACTTGTTTCAAGAAATACTGTTGTACTACAGCAGTGGTTTTCAACGTGGGGGTCCAAGACGATGGGATGATTTCAATGTGTTGAAAGAAAACATGTTTTTGTTTTATTTAGTCTAGTTCTATTATCTTTAATAACGTGAACATACATTCTTCTGTGCTGTTTCTGTTATTCTACTAAAATAGGTGGTTTATAGCAAGCTATAAACCACTGGGATACAAAACACTGTCCCTCTTTTTGCACAAGGGGGGTCCTGAAGACATTCACATTTGCCTTACTGATACGCAGTAAATTCTCCCCCCGCCATTTTTAATTTCTTGTCTGGATTTTTCTGTTCTGTGTTGAGAACAATTACATACTACTTCTTGTCTGACTAAACTGATGAGTACTTTGCATAATACCAAACAGCACACATTCTAAAATAACCTTTATATTGTATTGTATTTACTGAATACATGTTTGTGTCCAGAATAGATAATATACCTTTTGTAATTTGTTTGCAGGACCTAAGATCTGCATGAGAGGTACCTTATGGTAAACCAACAAAGGAAAAATCTCATTTTACCTTTCAAAGTGTGAGTTTACACCTCTCCCCTCTCCAATACCACCCATACCAAACTTCTACAGTAACACCAGCTTGGACATCTGACAACAGAAGGGAAGCGAGAGGGGGTCAGGAATAGGGGTCAGCCTTAAATGTTCAGTATCTTACACATGTAGTTACGCTAATCTGTCTGTGTTTTTGTAAGACATCTTTACAGAAATACTTTCTGTGGGGTGGACCACACATCTGTGAGGAAACGCCTAGAGCTGGGAGGGTACCATATTTATCTCACAGATCTCCACCCAGGTCAGAAGTTTAAAGAGCTGTATGGTATTGAAGATACCAGAACTTAGACAAGCCTGCATATAGAAAAATAATTAAAATCTAAACTCTTATCTGGCATCTATTCTGTCACAATTCAAATATGGCAAAAATTGTACTTTTTCAGCATTTTGTAAAAAGGGTGAAGGCAGTGTGCTGATGTGTGGGACTCAACTCTGCCACAGGTTTGTCACATGTGCATTTAGGATTAACATAACAAATGAACAGCTAATTTGTTAGCTAAAGAAATGAAGAACGGTCTGGATATTTCCTGCCGTCAACCGACTAATCAGGTGTACCAGATGTAGGCAAGGCCAGTGCCCACTTTGTTTTGAAGACAAGAACATTCTCAAAAAATACATTATCTTCCTGGTGGAGGTCTGGAAAGTGTTTGTAATGTATTCCCCTTCTTCTTCAACATATTGTGCGTGGCTACAAGAACACCAGGTTCTGAAAATATTCTGTGTGATTACTGTGTATGCATCTAATCTATCAAGATATTATAGTCCTGGTCGGGAAACAGACATGCTTGCTGACAGACTCAGAAAAAGTGTCTTGACAGACTAAATCAATCTAGGATGACTGCAAAGAAGGCAGTAAACTTTGTCAAATGTTAATTCAAATTAAGTTTTGACAACTTGTGGCAGAAGAGGAGGGAACATTCTCTGTCAATAACAGATAAAAAGCTGAATGACAGCTTGCTTCATTTGTTTTATGCTTGTCATGGCACACCACCATCAAAGTTAGTCCCAAATGTAGCATATACAGTATATATAGACTAATTACATAATTACATTCATAAAAAGAACATTACTACATGTTTTACATACAGGGGCCCAAGTAACACTCTAGTCAAGATTAAGTAAACCTTTATCTTGTTGATCTAAATGACTCATATCCTTAAATCCACATGACTCCTTGAGGAACAATAATGATCTGTCAGAGCAGGCTACAGATGATTGCATTTATTGCATGTCATTGTTAGGTTGACACCCAGTAACACAAATAGCCAAAAATAATAAGTAAATAGTTTATTCATATTTTTCATTTACCCAAGATTAACATACATAATATGGTGAAATTATTTAGTTTTAATAATGCACTACAACTTTAGGCCGTGATGTATTATAACTCATCTGCTGAAAGGTCACATTGTAAAATTACTAAAAGGTCACTTGTATGCATTTGAAGTAAATTACTTGCCATGCTTTGCTTGTGATGTTATGGAAAATCAGACTATCTAATGTCACTAGTACAGGGTTATTTCAGTTCCGCTGATTCAGAACCTTTATTCACACTGACTAGTGTTGGGCAAGTTACTCCGGAATTGTAATAAGTTACTATTTACTTATTACTCCTTCAAAAAGTAATAATATTACTTTACTTATTACTGGGTATTCAAAGTAATTAGTTACATTACTAAATTACTTTCACAATCACTACCCTGCCTCGCCCTTTCCGAAAGATTACAACCTGTGTAGCCAGCTAATTTTAGAATTGAATGCTTTTTATTGGAACAATAATGAACTTTAGGAGTAAGAGTCAACAATCTGCCAATCCGCCAAGGCAGTAATCCGGCAATTACAGCCTCTCAAACAAGATGATTGGACATGTTGGTTCAGTTAACCCATCCAAATTTGCTTGGACCAGAAATCTCATTCTTGTAATGCAGCATTACTTGGATTAGATGTAATATAGTTACTGTTTGGAAATAGTAATTAGTTACACTACTTACTAAAAACTAATGATATTACTAGTTACTGCCCACCACTAACACTGACACAACAGTATTTGCTGGTATGAGCTGCCAAGTAAGCTGTTAAAACTTACATGACAAGCCCACGCATGCAAATCCCTTTGTAAGTGTCAAGAGTCAAATGGCGAAATCAAATAATACAATGGAAAGTTGTCCAATCATGTATAATTTAGATTATAGACCTGTTTGTAGATGTATTTTTGAATTATCCCAGAGTTTTAGTAGCAAAAATCTCAGACTTCATAATTTAACATAACATCCAAAAATATTTTATAGGCCCAATCCTTTAATGGATTCAAAGATCAAGCAATTTTCCTTAGGCCAGGAAAATGGTTCAACCTATATTTAAGATTTTGGTCATAGGCCTACTTGTTGCTTTGAGGCAATTTCTGTGACATCTCAAGACTGAATTTACCATTTCACATTTCACACACATTTAGTTTTTATAGATTAAACCTATAGAGAACCTGCCAAACGACCATTTCCAATGGGTAAACATTTTCCGTAGCCATTATGACATGTCCATCAGGTTTTTGTTAAACACGTCAACTCCTCTGGGCAAAGGAAATCCCTCAGACCAAGTGTTATTGACTTTCAGTAAAGAACACACTGGGTTGACAAGTTCCTTTGACTGTGTTTGAGCGATGACTGAAAATGCTCTGCCATTTAACGTGACCATCCCCCAGTTTGTCACAAGGAGGGGAGCAAAGCTATTTACACGTAAGCACAGAGCTGGCGTTTTGGCGTCAGGATGTGTAGAAACCTATTTGACCCCAATATTCCTCTAAAATCGCCCCAGGCACCGAGTTACTCTAGTCAGATTTGGCTTTTGTGGTCTTGGCCCGGGTGTGGCTTTAGTAAACTGATATAGGTTTATATGTAGGCTAGGGGGTTTCCAGTAGCCTGGATCTGTTGGGAAGTGTTTGCAGTCGTATCCTCCTATTTGGCGTAGACCTCTGGTTAATTGTGAATCTATTGGACAGTGCTGAACCAATCAGCGTTGCTACAAGTGATTTGATCGCCTCATCAATACGCTCGACTTCAACGTCATCTCGCTAACCCACACTGATTGGGCCGCCAGCAGTGTGGCTGTGTGAACGCAAACTTGATCAAGGTTTCCTGACTGTAATCTCAGCTAAATAGATTGAGCTGAGAGCAATAGTTGGGCGGAGCCAGGCTAGGTTTCCAGTGCCACCATTGAGCATTGAGCATTGACTGACACCGAACAGAGAAAGCCTTGTGTGTTGCTGTTAGGGATGACCAGCCATCCACCACAGTTGCCAAGCTGTTCGCGCAGACAATCATTTCGTTATGTGTGTGTGTGTGTGCGTGTGTGCGTGCATGTGTGTGTGTGTGTGTGTGTGTGTGTGTGTGTGGGGGTGGGTGGGGTGGGGAGGGGAGGGGTGTTAAAGCGTGGCCTTTTCGGCCATGCAAAAGATATGCTTGCAGGCATTCACTGCCCACACCCCACCAACATGTTCATGTGTAGGGTATATTCACTCACTGTGGCTATTCACTGTACTAAGGGGTCCCCTTTCACCGATATTTGGTGCATTCTGGTCAACTGGGCCCCAAGTCTTGTGTCCCTGTTTCAGTGATTCACCAGTTCATGTGATTATATAAACTACTGCGCCATAAGGTGAAGACTTTTTGCATCTTCATTTATGCCCAAAGCGACAAGAAGCTCTGATGTCCCAGATCTGCTTTCCAGTACGCACACACACACACAGACACACACACTTTCGCAAACACTGAGCAGATCGCATATTGGGCAACGTATATGGGTGTTTGTTCCACCAGTCACTATCAACTTTACACAATTATGTAAGACAATCACTCCCATCAGTCCCATTGTGTGGTTAAGGTAATACTGCACGCGTGTCAATTATTCAGACCGGTAAGGGAAGTTGCAGCTTCTCTTAGTTTGTTTCGCTCATATTTCCTGCTTAGGTTTATGTGTCAACAGGGCAGGTCAGTAAGATAATGCAGTCAAAAGCAATATAACCGGTGGTGTTAAGGGACAGCTTTGGCTTGACTTGGTGAAGGGATATACCTGTCAAAAGAGGGTAGTGATAGATTACACTTAGGGAAGGCACAGGTGTTTGTGTCAGTTGATCTTTCCTCCACAGGTCTTTCAATAGTGCATTAGAGCTGCTGAAACATGTTTCTGGTACTCAGCTGAAGGTCCTTAATGGACTGCTTTTCTTTTCATTTCTTTTCTTTTCAGTTTAAACTTGAAGCGACCTGCTCACTCAGATTATACACTGGCTACACTGTTCAACATTACATCCAGAAATACGGAATACATTGGGAAATTGGTGAATTGCGTAAAGTGCAGGATCCCCTATAAATAGGGAAATATGGTTGTTATGCAATAAGAGTGTTAAATGATTGGAGTGCATCTTATTTTACGGTAATGGCAGGCTGACCCAGAGGGTTTCTCAGAAAAACTCTCTAACAAAGTTCAACAAAGCTTTTGTCTCTTTTTCTTTACTAATATGGATGACAAGAAATATAATTTTGCACAGTCAAATGAAACTGTAAGAAACATTCACCTTTGATCATTTCTTGAATACAAGCCAGGCTATAAACAATCCGATAAGGCCACTGAGAATTTACATTATACAAAAGCAGTAACAAACCCTTTGTTTAGAACATCACACTAATGTATTGGCATTTCAATATATTTCCTTAAAAAATATATTAACTTCAGTACTAACAAAAGGTTTGGAACCAATTGTGTTACAGAATAGGCCTATAGCACGGTGATGGCCGAAGCTGGTTTCTGCTGTTCTGCTTTGGATGTTCAACAACTGAAGTATAAACACTTAACTGGGCAGCATTTCTGTGTGGTGAGTGATATTAAGGCTCACACATTTCAGGAGTGGACACAAAGAAATTTGTTATATCCTTGGCAGCATAAAATATTTGCCGTATTGTCCTGATTAGCCAGTTGGCTAATCTGATTAGCCAGAGCCCTGCTAAAAAATCCAGCATTGCTGGTCACCAGCATAAGGTATGTTTTGCATGCTGGAACCAGCAGGGAATGCTGGTTTGCTG
>JAODUE010009195.1:0-28424 GCA_027564755.1 Amblyopsis hoosieri
ACGCACACACACACACACACACACACACACACACACACACACACACACACGCACACACACACACACACACACACAAAACATACCTCTATATGCCACCCTATCTGTGGTATTCTATCTACCTAATACGTTCTCTCTCCACTGTACTCCTGGATCACATCAGGTCAGAATATATTATTGAGTGAACCACATGCTTCTTTAAAAAACACACTCATGACTTAGAGAGGTTATATTTTAAATGTGTGATAGAGGTTAGCCTGTATATTGTCCTGTATATTCTGGTTATGGCTGTTAATTAATGGTATCTTATTTTTTGGAGCCAAAAAACATTTACTTGAAATGAAGTGACTAGAGATTGTGCCTGTCGCAAATGCTTGACGTTAAGTTGTTAATAGTCTGCCCTGAATAACACAGATAGTCTTTAAGTTAGGCCTCTGATGATATTTCTCTTTGCGATGTGCCGGTGGAGAATGTACCATTCTTTATGAGTTAGTCTCATATAACCTTAAGGAGTGCTGAGGGCTGCTTGGTCAACTGGCAAACACACACTCACAACTCCCCATAAATACTTTTTTCAAACTCATACCTACATGCTGTGGACTCAGCCTGCTCCAATCTAGAATGTCAATGTTAAAGGAGGTGAGTCAGGGGTGAAGGCCGAGCTTTCTGATGACAGGATAAAGCAACAGTACAAAACTGTTGGGTTTCTTTGATTGTAAATCTGATAACCCCAGAACTTTAAAACAAACACTGGAATGTTTATGAATGCTTTTATAAGGCTTTCATTAGGCCATTTGTGAACACTTTGATACCAAAAATATTGTAGTAGAAGAAAATAACATTTTAATTTGACTAACGGGGAAAAATATTAAGCATGGCAAGGGGAAACTGAGGAAAGCTACATCAATGGTTATTTGACTTTGTCATGCTGTGCACCAGCAGCAACTTTTTTGGAAGCACACTGAATTTGCCCAGAATATTGGAAGTCAGGGCAAACATTATTACAAGTTTTATTTGATGTTTTCTTTCTTCCATATTTTTCTATGAAGACACTGAGAATGAAGAGGCACAGGGCATTGTAATGGGGACGGAGCACTGGACCAAAGTTTCTTAAAAGATTTGCGGATGGAGCTGATGTAATAGAAGCATGAAATGTCAATAAAAAAATCTGACCAAAGCTTATTTCGCCGCTCCTTGGATCTGGAAAACCCTCCCCAATTTTCTGAGGGCACTGCAGACTATTGAGACTATTGAGAAAATAGTCACAACTTTTTTATTTAACAGAACATATTACTTTTAAAATAACCTTCTAGTTTTTGCTCTATCACTTTTTATTTGTGATTATTGATGTTCCTACATTGCTTTTATGAGTATTTTGTACCACTTCCCTTCTATAAAATCCAGCATTGCTGGTCAACAGCATAAGGTATGTTTTGCATGTGGGAACCAGCATGCAATGCTGGTTTGCTGGTACCCCTGCAGCCCATGCTGTTTGCTGGTGTGCTGGTAAACCAGCTAGGCCAGCACTACCCCAGCACTAACAGTATGAACCAGCCTAGACCAGCATGGAATTCATGCTGGTTTATGCTGGATTTTTTAGCAGGGTTGAGATTTGTTTCAAATGTAAAGTGCATTACCCAAAAAAAAAAAAAAGAATATATACTGTATATATATCTTTTTATTTTATTTTATTTTTATTTTTATTTTATTTTATTTTATTTTATTTTATTTATATTTATATTTATATTTATTATTATTATTATTATTATTATAAAGTTGTTCTTTTTAAGTAAGAAAGTGAATGACGTATAGGCGAAATAATAAGATACAGTTTGTTTCTTCAAGCTGTTTTTCAAGATGCATACTGTCTATATCTTTGGCAATAGTTTAAACTTTTAATTTGTTTAACTTTCTGATTGCTAAACTAACAACAGAACATATGCTAGCCCTTTGGATTTAATAATGATGTTTGTTTATTTCCTGCCATTGTTAGAGTGGTACACAGGGAATAGTTGCACGTGGGACTGTTTTCTGCCTCACTACCATTACATAAAAATACCTGTACAATTAATACTGTACAATGATAAGCTGACACATTGCATATTTATTAAAAGGTCTGTTGAAATTCAAATTTATATAACATCTTTCAAAATTGAAAACACTGACCAGATGATGCCACCAAAATGATTAGTTGTCTATATGAAAGTCAATCTTGTATTCTAGTCTGTTCCCATGCTGTACCACACCACACTTGGTAGCATTTTTAACATTAGCGTAATAGCATTAAAATACCCTTGTCTGGATGTCAGTGCATGTTTCACATTACAAATAACAATGGCTCATATGTTACGCAAAATGTGTTATGGTTATGATCAACTACTCCAGATATGGTGTTGTGCTCTATATTTGGCTCAGGAATCATAGAAGAATAAAAACATACAAAAGTCACAATTGTTGTGCTACTGTAGGTGGCCTATTAATAATGTTGTGAATCTTTACATAAGGTGTTTTTCTTTCCTTTGGAGCTAATGGAGACCATGTGCACTTCTAAATTGCCACAATAACCTGGTTAAGGCCATTGTGTAGCCATGTCATCTCACACATGCAGTTTGGTCCCTAAAGCCGAACGCACAAATGCAGACCGACATAATCCAAATGTTGTGATCCTGGAAATAAAACGTTGTTGTTCTACTTTGACACAAAAAGACACTGCAAAATACCATTGTAGCGTTGTTATCTCAGTATATTTCTGAATATGCTTTCACACAATTTGGAGGCTAGATTAATCCCATAAGAGAAGTGTAATCAGCTGACGTCTGATAAAAACATTGCTGTTTGTTGAAGCACGGAGGTCTTGTGGGAATGTTCTGTTCTTCTCTATTCATGTGAGGCCAGTCTGATTCTGCCACAAATCTCATGTGATTACGGGCGGGAGATCCAGTGTTTGACAGACAGCATGGTCGGCCAGTCTTAGAAGAGATCTGCCGCGGGGTAAGAATCGGAGGAGAACGCCAGTGAACGCCACTGCGTCTGTAGGAGACACAACGAGATGGTTTTATCTGCCAGGAAGTTCTGGGGCTCGGAATATTGTTGGTCAAGTTCTCTGGTTTTGCGCCGTGTGTGGCTAGAGGCTTCAGAAGACCAGTAGCATGAGATAGGAACTGCTCAGGAGCCGACATGAACCAGGAGCTGCAGTTTATGTTTATAGAAGTAAGTTCTGTAGCTTTCTATCAGACCCCAGACCCCAATGTTTTCGGTTGATGTGTGGAAAATATTTTTGGAGTATTTTGATTCTGTCATTTTTGAGCATCAATGAATCAGATTCATTTTTGGTGTTATTTTGTTTTTTATGTTTATTTCATTTTGTCAACACAGACGTTGCTTTTATAACCTCAAATGCTCATATTGGGAGTTGGTTAATTGCTTTCTTTAGGATAATTGAGACGTAGCTGTGGCACACCAGTCTTACCTTAACATATTCTAGAAGAGAGCATTCTGTCACTGACAGTGGCATAGCTTCAGAGTGCTGCAACTATACAATACTGTATAGTTGCAGACTCATTTATGCTGTAACACTTAAATGGAAGTGAGGTGTTTTGTTTGATTGGCAAAGGAAAAGATAGCAGCAGCATGGAAATTCAACAGTCAATGAATTACAATTTAAGTGTGAAATAAATAATGGAAATAATTAAGAAGAGAATCAGTGTTATGACCACATGCATGTTAAAGCTTGTATTCTGCCATATTGTCCTGTATCGATCTGTACTGCTGTCTGCACTGCTGGATGAAGTCTGAATTATGTGATTGACTGTGCTCTTATTGGAAGTATGGGCATAGGTATAGTCAGATTAAAAACATTGGATCTAGTAAGATTAACATAGCCTCTTCCTAACTAACGCTGCCAAACACTGAAATCCTTAAGTCCTTGTATAACTCTGTGTCTGCTCAGCTGAAGAGGAAAACAGCAGATTCTCACATGAGTTTAGTCATGTGATTATGGTTTGGGAGTTTGGCTAGCTTCACTTGGAATACATTCTGGCAGTAGACCAACCACTATGCTGTTAAATTGCAGCAAGATAGACAAATCAGACATGTAGATCTGTCTAATCTAGTTTAAAATACATTTCTTGCTAAACTTTTTTTGATTGAGGTTAAATTGAATATTTACTGAATATTACCAACATTGTGGAATTATCATTACTGTAATGTTTGGAGCTATATTCAAGAACATGAATGATTATTAATCATTGCCAATCCTGGTCTATTCTGCTGTATGGCTATTAACTCTATGATGTTATACAGTATATCTCCGCTGATATATGTTCTGCATTGGCAATGATATAATATAGTTGAGTTTAAGCGTCACACAGGAATGTATTTGCCCAAATAAATAATATAATGTTAACCGTTGTGGAACAGAACATAGCGTTTCCCAGGCAGCAAAGTGGCCCAGTGGACAGCACTGCGGCCTCACAGCAAGGTTCCCGGGTTTGAACCCCAGTCTTCCCGGCCTTTCTGTGTGGAATTTGCATGTTCTTCCCTTGTCTGCATGGGTTTCCTCCGGGTGCTCCAGTTTCCCCCACAACTCTCCATTCAGTGCTATTTGACCAGTGACACTGGCTTCAATCTGGAGTTGGTCCTCATGCGCTGCACAGCGGCTGCCCACTGCTCCATTGAGGGATGGGTTAAATTCAGAGAATGAATTTCACTACATGTATGTGACAGTAACATTTCCTTTTAATTAGAGAATACATGTTCAAAGGATCTTAATAATGTTCTATTTCAGGTATAGTGTGCCATGATATGACTTGACATTGTGCACGGGCAACATCAAGAGGTTTTAGTCACACCGGGCAAGAGTGAGTTCACACTAACATTGAATGTTGAGAGTATCTTCAGGGGTACATCCCGTTAACCAGCAGTTGACTTTTGGTAGCTTGGTAAACATTACAGCTAGCCGCCCCAGCTCTCCGCCCCACTGACCCAAAGTCATAACCTGGGTGTCACTTGTCACCCAGGTTATGACTTTATTTGGCATGTATGGTTATCTTTCTGTGCAATGCTTAAATGCCTCCCATTTCTTCATCTTGCATACTCAATGATGTGATATGATGGATAGAGGCAGATACTGTATAGATGGCTAGATAGAGGGAGGGGGGGCAGATGGATGTGCAAATGTTAATTGATTAGCAACAGCTGCAGAAGTACTATTTTAAGTACTGCCGAGCAGTGACGTCATAGAAGGCCTTCAAGTGATTTTGTGAGTAGTTTGCACTCACTGCAGTAGTACTACTGGTATCACATAGTTTTAATATTTGTCTAGTGGTACTAATCACTGCAATAGCTTTGGTACTAGCATGCACACGTTATGATACTGTATAGAGGTCTAGCTACTGTAAATTGAATCATATTAATAGCATTAAGACAATTGTGAGTGAGTTTAATCCAGTTGTGATGTTCTTTGTTCTGTTTGTTAGCCCTGGTTGCCTATGTTCAATGATCAGCTTTCCTATAGCTCAATCAGACATGATATATAGAGACCAGAGAGCAAAGATCATCCACTGTACATTTTCTATTGAAGCACATTACAAAAATATCATGTTTAAAAGAGATTTCCTGTGATATCATGAATTGGACTAATGTATCACTCAGGTCTGTGGGCCAGCTGTCTGTCTGAGTGCTTAACATTGCAAACATTAAAGGGATTGACGTTACATGCACATGAACAGCGTTTATTGTACTGCAGCTCATAGCACACTGTTCTGCGATGCTGCACGAAGCGGATGTGCGTAAAATCACACCCCTAGACAGCCCATCACAGGTCCTTCTCTTCATTGTAACTACTTCAGAGAAGAGATGCGCTGAGATCCAACTCATTTAGCAGGGCGTCAAACATAAAACCTTTCACTTTCAGTGCAACCTCTCATAGCCTCACGTACAGTAAGCTGCGCACGGGTTTGTTCACCTCTGAATATGGAGATGACAAAATGATAGCTCAACTTTCTCCTCCAAATTTCATCATCCATCCATCCATCTATTCATTTATCCATCTATGAGAGACAGAGTGGTATCCTCAGACTGACTCATCATGTTTATTCAGATTTGACTGCTTTACCCAATGTGGTGTGTGCGTACGTGCGTTTGCGTGCGTGTGTGTATGTATGTGTGCGCGTGTGTGTGCGCGCGCGTGTGTGTGTGAGAGATATTGTCTCTATATTGCCCTTCATCTCTCCTCTGATCCTCAAGGAATTCACCAGTCTATATATATCTCAATTCTGCTTCCACTCCATGACAGTGTTCCCTCCATCTCTCTGTCAAACGCCATGGAAACAGCACAGTAAATGTAGTTCTATAAACGCTTCACCTGACTGAGAAGGAAGACAGTGAGTAGATCACAAGCACATTTATACTCGAGTAATCGTGCTTGACAGCTCGCTTACCCTCTGAGGTGTGACACTTTGGTGTGAGCGCACGTGTGATTGTGTGTGTGTGTGTGTGTGTGTGTGTGTGTGTGTGTGGGGGGGGTGCGTGTGAGTGTGTGCGCATGCGTGTGTGTTGGTGTGTGTGTGGGGGGGTGCGTGTGAGTGTGTCCGTGCGTGTGTGTTGTGTACGCATATGTGTGTGCTTATGGGGATCTGGAAGTATGCAGTGCAGTGATTCCTCAATACAGTGCTCAACACTCACTATTTCTAATCTGTGCTGCTCAGCTTTTCTTCGTTTTTCCGTTGCTAGGCGCCTGAGTTCTGAGACACTCTCCTCTGTGAAATCTGAAAAGTCAAACTGATGGACGAGCGTCAAAACATTGGTGTAGGGAGAGATGGAGAAAGGAGGAGCAATACAGACACAGGAGGTAACAACGGTTATGACAGGTATATACAGTAGTAAGCATTCATTCCCTATACCATTGAGATAATATGAAACCTAGATGTGACCTTGTCAGGTCAAAGTACACAGGCGCGCTCACAAATAAACCACTTTCCGAAACCTCAGAAAACCGACGTAGGCCTGTTCTCTATTTTATATCATATCATAACATAAAATCTGCTGTAATTAGTTGTTTCTCTCTCTCTCTCTCTCTCTCTCTCTCTATCTCTCCCTCTCTGTATCTTTCCCTTTTTTCTCAAGTGACTGTGATGTCATGGGTCAGCTAGTAGCTGACGATGGAGAACATAATCAAATTGAACAAATTATCCTCCGTGGTATTGTTCTACAATGCCTTCTTTCTTTTGGCCCTGTGTGACATCACAGTCAGCAGTTTATGCAACAAAGCCAGCCGTGCCTATTTCAGAGGATGTACCCTGAAGTGTGGTTGTGGCTGGACTATTCTGGAAGGTCTTGGCGTTCGGTCAGTGCCGCATGCTTCAGGTCTGACTTGTGGTCTGACTTATTTAGAGCTCAGAGCTCAAGAAGGAATCATAAGATGCTCAGTTAATAAGCTCAGTTATGGTTCAGGGTGATCTTACTTGATCTTAAACTCTGTCACTTTTAAATTGTGTCATTGTGATATGCTCTGATTGGCCATTTGGTGATGATTAGATATACTTAAGTGCATTTTCTGGATTGTAATCAAACATGCGCCAATCAAATCTTCTATATTGCAGATGAAGTGAGCAACATCTGTGAACATCATCTGGTAACATCTAGCTATCATTTTAACAGGCATATATACATTTTGACCAATACTTACTTAAAATACATAAAACCCACTTGGGTTACATTGTTTACAAGAAAAAGATCAAACTTGCATACTGATATAATAAAGATAAGATAAGATGTTCCTTTATTAATCCCCCATAAGAGAATTTCAGGTTGGTTACAGCAGCACAGGGCAATGTATAATAATAACTCCATATACTTTACTATAAAGTTGTACGGCTGAACTATGCCAAATGAATCTGTAATGCACACTGTACGTTTTGACCTGTATGCAGCTCTGGCAGACAAGAAGATTTGGACCTTACAGTAGAGGCCACTGACTCTCACACTCACGGCCATATAGTTCCATGCTCACAGCAGGGTGGAAACTCTTGAGCATGAAGGATCTGGTTCTCATGTGTGTGTGCATATGCGTGGGGAAAGAGATGGATTCCTGAGTCATGTGACTGTTATCGCTCTTGTGTTATTCCACTGTTGTCTGCGGTCACCAGATTACCCCATAGGGGTTATATCCTTTTGGAGCCAGCCTCAAGTGGCGATTCGAGGAACTGCAGCTTTTGGCACTTACAGAGTTGGATTCATTTTTCAGCACCAGAGGTTCCTGCTCGGTGATTATGTTATCTTCCTTTTGGTGATTGCTCACTTGCTTCCTTGCTCTCTCTCTCTCTCTCTCTCATTTCAGTTTGCTCGGGTCTGGATCCCCGATGCAGAGGAGGTTTGGAAGTCCGCTGAGCTCTCGAAGGACTACAAAAATGGCGACCACTCCTTGCAGCTCAAACTGGAAGATGGAACGGTGTGCAGAATTTTCCTCTCTATATATTTCCTCTATTCTGCACTATAAAGCACTTCACAGGGCATCCTGTTATTGGCTATTGGTTTTTCTGTCGTCAACTACACTATATTGATTATGATATGTATTATCTTCAAATATAAACATTAGTAGTGGCGGCACCCCAGTTTGGAGGCATTTCTAAAAGCTTTATTGAACCAGACCAGCATGCTTTGGAAAACGAGCTTTTCAAGAGAGCAGCATACAATAAAACCAAAAACAACCTACAATGCAGTGCAAAAAATAAACAAACGCTGTTGCTGTAGAAGCAATTCAAGCCTCTCAATTAACCAGTCAGTAGCATGTCATATCTGATGGGAGTCTGTATGTGAACGATCGACGACCAAATGCTTCCCAATAGGCTAATACAGAAGCTCAAGTTAGTCATTCTTGAGAGCGCTTGCTAACTCCGAGCTCAAATCAAAACATACTTCCTTTAGAAGCTCCGCCCCACCCACTGAAACATATTGCGAAGCCAAGGGCATTCTTGTTGTTAGCAGTGTTTGCTAACAACAGGTTTATGCTCCTATGTACGGAGCCAGGGCTGTGCAGAAGTACTTGATCATTTTCTCAGCACGTACATAGAACGGTAACCTAACGAAATGTGAGGAGATATTTTGTGAATTTGACCAAAAGTGTATTAGCTTACACTTAGCTTGCAATAGCTGACTATACCTTTAAACGCCCCTTAATCCTATATCTCTGCACTTGTTTCATGCTTGCTCCGTTCTGCCCTGTGGACGTCGATGGCCTCCCCTCAGCCCGTCGAGCACAAGCTGGACCCCAAGACAAAGAACCTGCCCTACCTGCGGAACCCGGACATCCTGGTGGGCGAGAACGACCTCACGGCGCTCAGTTACCTCCACGAGCCGGCCGTGCTCCACAACCTCAAAGTCCGCTTCATCGACTCCAAGCTCATCTACACCTACTGCGGTGGGCCCACACTCCCACGCTACCTCCCTCCCTCCCTACATTTTTCCCATGAACATGTCTCCCCACTGGCCTCAATGTGCTCTGCTTGTCTGGTTGTCTAGTCTAATGGTCTTGGAGTAGTTCAGGAAGGGGCATTGAGGCAATATGTTCATGTTTGTGGTTTGAAAGCTTTACATGTAACGCCTAATGGAGATGCAAAACACTTTGGGGAGGGGGAGGGGGGGATGGGGAGGGGGGGTGAGATCAAAACACCAATTTGTATTTTGCAATGAGCAAGCAGGCCTAATATATTGTCGTTTGTATGGTTGCAGTCTAGCTAGCATAGTCTTAGCATGTGCATAGCATGTGTCTTATGTGTGTGTGTGTGTGTGTGTGTTGGGGTACAGGGATTGTGCTGGTCGCTATCAATCCCTATGAGACCCTGCCCATCTACGGATCAGACATCATTAACGCCTACAGCGGTCAGAACATGGGAGACATGGACCCACACATCTTTGCTGTGGCAGAGGAGGCTTACAAGCAGATGGCCAGGTGTGTTCGTGTGTGTGTGTGTGTGTGTGTGTGTGTGTGTGTGTGTGTGTGCGTGCGTGTGTGTGTTGAAATTGGTTTGGGAGTTCAATAGATTAAGAAATGATTGGACGTCATTGTAATGGTGTGTGTGTGTGTGTGTGTGTGTGTGTGTGTGTTTCCTGAGCAACTCTACTTCTAGTTTTGCTGTTGCTCGTCCTCTCTCTTGGCTGGGTTTGTAGGTCAAAGCTGGAATAGAAATAGACTGCTGGTAGTCTCTCGGTCTGCCTGTCTGTCTGTTTATGTGTCTGTGTGTCTGTGTCTGTGTCTGCCATGTCACACACTAACTAACGTGCACATGGTGAACTGAGAATAGGGTCACGCTGTGTCCATACACTGTAATATATGGACAAACCCTCCGTGACGTCACCCATAGCTGTTCTCAGGAACTTCAACACCGTGCTCTGGCCGTCGCCATCTTTGCAGTACCGCCTGTAACGCCCCCCTATTCATTATAATGGGATAAATGTATGGCTAATCTTTTTATTAACTAATGACTTATAAAAATGTCCCTGTACAGTTGTCATGAACAAGGAGACTAGCTATAGAGACCAAAACCAGCATTTTGAACCAGGCTGAAAACACTGCTGTAAACTCAGATATTATATAATTGGAGTCTATGGGGATTGACTCCATTTTGCAGCTAGCCTCAAGTGGCCATTCAATGAACTGTAGGTTTTGGCACTTTGCCGTTCTTCTCAACTTCTACTTCTCAACACCGGAGGTTCCTGCTTGGCTGTAACTTCCAGATCTGTAACACTCATCCACGCACACACGCACGCACACGCACACACACACGCACACACACCCACACACACACGCACCCACACACACACACACACACACACACACACACACACACACACACACACACACAGCTCTAAGCCCTCTAAAACGTGTTCCTGTGTCTGTCAACTGTAAGGGATGAGAGGAACCAGTCCATCATTGTGAGCGGTGAGTCCGGGGCAGGGAAGACTGTGTCGGCCAAGTATGCCATGAGGTACTTCGCCACGGTCAGCGGGTCGGCCAGCGAGACCAACGTGGAGGAGAAGGTTCTGGCCTCCAACCCCATCATGGAGGTGAGGTGGCAGCAAAGCCAGCAAACAACATCTCAAACTGCGTTGTGCGTGATGTGGGATGAGAACCGTGTTTTTTCTATTTGAAGGGAACTAAAGTTAAATGTATGGAACTATTAAATTAACTGAAGTGACGCTCTGCGTGGAGCACAGGTCTCGTGTTGTCCTGTGACCAGACTGTGGAAATGTTCTCTCCTCTATCAGCCACAGCAGAGACGATGCCCCATGCTAGCCTATATGGTTATATTAGATTTGAGACAAAGGGCAGTAAAAACAAGGCCAGCCATCTTCTCTCCTCTCATACTTATTCACCACAACACTAGGCCTTTACTCTTGTGTGTGTGTGTGTTTGTGAGTCATAAGGGAGGGAGATGTACATCTCCTGAGCCCGTGCTACTGCAACCCCCCTCCCTGATTACATCCATCCTAAACCCCCCCCCCCACCCTTCCCACCACCACCTCCCGCCCTCCACCCTCCCATCGCAGCCAATCAGGAACAGCGCGGCAGAATGAATAGACGGCTTTCTTCTGTTGCAGTAATAACATTTAATTCTGAGAACTGGGCCAGGGTCTCTGCAGGTTGGATGTGTTTTAGCCCTGTGCTCTCTGTTGCATCAGCGGTTTTAATTACACCGGGGGAGGGAGGGCAGAATTGTGTGTGTGTGTGTGCGTGTGTGCGTGTGTGTGTGTGTGTGTGTGTGTGTGTGTGTGTGTGTGTGTGTGTGTGTTCGGCTGATGCAGGGACAGATTAGAATACCTGCTCAGCTGAAAGGCTCCTTGTCTGCAGTGAAACATTGTGTGTGTGTGTGTGTGTGTGTGTGTGTGTGTGCGTGCGTGTGCGTGTGTACGCGCTCACACATTTTAAGTCTGATCGGAGCGGATGAATGGGATGAGTGTGTATACACGTTTGTGTGTTAGTGCTTGCGTGCGTGTGTGTGCATCCGCGCATGTGCGTTTGTCCTCCTGCCAACCATTTTCCTACAGTCATGCGGTGTTATCGATCCACTGTGTGTGTGTGTGTGTGTGTGTGTGTGTGTGTGTGTACGAGTACTAAGGATGCTGACAGCAGCTGCTATAGGGTTGCTTAGCTAGCAGAGCTCCACAGGGAAGGCTTACACCCCAGGGTCTTGAAACCTTTCCCGCCCAGGACACAAAGTGGGTCGATTCCGTGTCCCCATGGAAACCAGGCTGTTTAAAACACACCGGCACTCCTTTTAATGTAGAGACCAGCCAGAAATAGCCCCTTTGATTGGTCCTGTTTGAGCTTCCTGTAACGGGAAGTTGATGTGTGATGGCGTTGGTCAGATTCTTTCCATGCTTGTAAATGCTATGAAGGGCATTCTCAGGGGTTGTTGTGGTTACCTTTTGTTGTGACCTGGCGAAATGCTGATCTTTCTTATTGTTTTCATTGGCTACCATTATACTAATACTAGTAGTAATGCTACCGTTATACTAATACTAGTAGTAATGCTACCGTTATACTAATACTAGTACTAATGCTACCGTTATACTAATACTAGTAGTAATGCTATTGTTATACTAATACTAGTACTAATGCTACCGTTATACTAATAGTAGTAGTAATGCTATTGTTATACTAATACTAGTACTAATGCTACCGTTATACTAATACTAGTACTAATGCTAAGTGTAAACAGCAGTTAAATTATTCTGTCTTGATAAATCTGAATCTGTCAACATCTGTTATATTTAGTTTCCTTGTTTTCTTTGGCCTGGGAAAAGAGGCAACATGAATGTGACGTGTAGCATTTAATTTAAATGGATATATACATATAATAAAAGGCATTCTGTACATACTAGATATGGCCTTTATACTGTAGTCGGCTTGCATCTGGTTGTGCATGTGATCAATGGGGCCTCTCCTCTCTTTGTCTCTTAGGCTATAGGAAATGCAAAGACCACCAGGAACGACAACAGCAGTCGATTTGGGAAATACATTGAGATCGGCTTTGACGTCCGCTACCGCATCATCGGAGCCAACATGAGGACATATCTGCTGGAGAAATCTCGTGTAGTGTTTCAGGTAAGACAACATGCGTACACACACACCCACAGACGTCCGGTGCATCATAATGAATAAAATGCATTTAAATTTAAATCAATAAACTAAAGTATAGTCCAGTGTTCTCAACTCTCCCCTCCAAACATAGCTGTTGCAGACCAGACACTATCAGATATCGCCTAACTCCAATGAAGACAACTTAGTCTTAAGAGAAACACTCCTAATCCTTTGGTTTTGTGTCCAATAGCAGGCTTGCTTTCTTACTTTACATTCAAAACCCTCTCTAACATATATCTTAAGCACACTGTGTAGCCGTGTTATAAACTGCATGTAAACTATAATCCTCAGTGTAATGTGAGCTTGCTTTCTTGCTTTTTTGACTTTGCCACTTTAATGTCTAAGGCTTTCACAATCCCATAGCTTGTCAGAAGGAACACGTTAACACTAGAGTCAACCCTGGCTCAGTGGACTTACTCCGACATGGCTGCATGCCATTGAATACCAAGGCATTATGGTCTGATGCCAAACTTCCAACAATTAGGTTGTTAAATGTGGAGATGACAGTCCATTAAATAACCAATAGGAACAAATATATGTTGCTGTTGTTGTTGTTGTTATTGCCAAATTCAGGCATTCAAATCAGATGTAATCGACTTTCCAGTGGCACATGGTTTGCATTTTTTGTGATGCACCCTGGCATGGCAGGACCCATGCCAGGGTGCCAGCATGTGGAATCCTGGCTGGAAGCAATGATACTGGCCTGTTGACTCCCATACAGACGCACCTGGTCTTGATTTGGTTTATTTTCACTAAACTTAGTGAAAAATCTGAAAAAGTCGAAGTGTGGCTGTATCAGGATCAGGCATATTTCTTTTTTAAATTGATGGCCATTTTGATTCCCTGTATATTACAAAAAAGATGAAACTGCTAAAAATGAATGCAATAAAAAAAAGATGGTATAGGGGTTTACATACAGTTTTCTTTAATTTTGAGATGTAAATACATTTTACTATTCTGGAACACCCAAACGGAAGCACATTAGACTGTGAGCAAAACTAGCATAGACATTTGTCAGCCAAGTTACATATTACAGAAATAGAACATCAGAGTAACACCGTCCCTATTCACAAGAAGAAATAGGCATTGTACAACACATTATGTAACAGTCCTACATGTATTTTTTCTTTAGCCTCTAGCTCTCATTTAAATCTAACAAATGTTTATTGTCCTTCCTTCCTGCTTGCCTTCTTTCTTTAGCTTCTTCTTTCTGTAATTTTCCTTCTTTTTTCTTCCTTCCTTGCTTATCTGCCAAATAATTGCATGGTGTAACAGGTGTCGAGGTATACGTGTTTAGCCACCAGCAGATCCATAAGCTCAACCTTTTGACACAGAACAAGGAAATATGTTCTCTGTACAGATGTACAACAAACACATGTGAGCGCGCATGGAAATATATTCTCTGTACAGATGTACAGCAAACACACGCGCGCGCACACACAGCTCCTAGACTTTTCTGTAAGGGTATGAGGAAGATGTGAAAAGCCTCTCAACTTTCCTTAATGCATTCTTCACATGCTTAACTATGCATGAGTGATTTACTGTAGAGGGTGTGTGTGTGTGTGTGTGTGTGTATATAGTTTTCATTGTGTGGGGGATTAGCACAGTGACACATACTGTACAGGACATTATTGCAGCACAGGCATTGCATTTTTAATTTCCTGCAGCACAGGAAATTACTATGATAGACCAAAGTAGTTATGTTCACACTTCAGTTCAGTGGTTGCTCCTTTCAAATGTGTGTGTGTGGTGGGGACGGGGGACGGGGGGGTTGTTGTGGTTACGGTGACCTGTTCATTGGTTACATTAGTCGGCTAGCTAACTTGACATGGTCACATTCATTGTAGCCTATTAGATTTTCTGGTCTATTCACGTAGCAATACCACTAGTAGCCTACATGGCCTATAATTGTCAATATCTTGAATTATGAGTTTGGCTCTACAATAAATGGACATTTTACAGTGATCATTGGATGGAATTTATCAGATCATAAAGAGATATTTGGATGTAAAGGTAACCACTTTAGCATTCATGTAGGGGTGCACAATATATCTCAGTATCGTTATCACAATATCACGTTATCACGTGCAATATCATATAGAAAATGTTGCAGGAAGTGCAATATTCAGTTTATTTAGTGGAGAGATTGACATTGACTGTTTGGCTTAGTTGTGTTTGATTTAGACAGAACAGTAAGATGTGTAGCTGAGGAAGGTAATGACATAATAGAGATCGAAGAGGAAACAAAAAAAAGAAGGCCAAAAAAGAATGCCTCCTCGGTATCTTGGAATTACTGTTGTACCAGTCCAATTTGACATAAATGTGTTGTTTTCATATGTTATGAATATATTTTAATGAATTTTCCCATAACCTTTGTGTTTTTACTTATGTTTAAAAATATCAAAATTAATATCGATATTGCAATTTTCATGATCAATATCACAATATCACATTTTATCAATAATGAAATTCATTCATGAAAAATAAATCGACTCACAATCATCTGATTCAGTTGCCATAAATGTTATTTTAGGAACAGCGTGGAAAACCATTAGCACATTTCCTTACTTTGCAAGTCATGCAGACAAAACAGGTGACACGTGCTATGCAGACAAGCAATGTGCTACAAACCGTACAGCACCTTTCAGACATTGAGTATTTGTCATTGCCTAGAAGGCTACCTTATTGCACGCCACTGTCGGCAGTCCCTTACATACAGTATGATCTAAACTTGCTTGGGCAAGCCCTCCCGGAACTCATAGAGAATGCATTGCAGGGCCTGGGGTTTGAAAAAAATTCTTCACGTTCTTCCTTAACCTGAAAGTCTATGAGAAGGATCGTGGTGATTTTCAACCAAACTGAAATTGCCCCAATAGGGCAGGTACTCCATGGAACATTTGACGATGATTGGACTATGATATTTAGAGGTTAGGCAAAATCAATCGTAACCAGTGGAACGGGTAGAACACCCCTTTTATGGTGTTTCGCCCTATCCCCTTAAGGAACAAACCGCCCCAGCACTGGTTTATCATTCACAATAATGTTATGTAGTATTTATATGAGCCAGTATCATTAAATTAAATAATATAGTATACTAATAATTATAATAAAAACACAGTAGCAGAGCTATAGCCATTAGCTGGCATAATACAGGTAAAGGACTGTGTCATTTGCATTAGAGAGCGCAGAGCCGCAGCACAGCTACACGTTGTAAAGTGTGCTTCTTTGTCATTGTTTTCAGGCGGACGAGGAAAGGAATTACCATATCTTCTATCAGCTATGTGCCTCTGCCAATCTGCCTGAACTCAAGGCTCTGAGGCTAGGTAGGTTTCTCACACACACCTACAACCAAACGACTGTTTATTAGATGATTGTTTGCCCTGTTCAATCATACCGTTAACCATTATTGCACACTATAAGGATGTATGTAAGCCAGTGGTTCCAGATAATCAAACTAAAACTATGCTCTATAGTGCATATACTTATTAATAGATAGACACAGGGAATAAAATGGCGGTTCATAGTGACAGTCTCATTTGAAGTGCTCAGTGTTGCAGTGAAGCACGAGACTCTAATTTAAGAGTCACGCCATCGTTAAAGTGGCTATTTTTGCCGCATCAACCCCGACCTCAAACCTTGTGCATGTGCTCCGTGGTACAACATAAAATACAAAAGATTTTTTTGTTTTAGACTTTACTTTTATAATTGTAGGCATGTTTTGTTTAATATTTACCATTTACATTAAAAGTAGGATTGATGTTGAGATTGCTGATACGCCTGCTGTTGCTTGTGCAAGAGAAATGCATGAGTAACGGCAGGCACGAACATCAGACAATGTCGCATTATTATTACGTCATTTCAAATAATTGGCTTTATTGACATTGTTAGAAAAAAAATATGTAGATAAGCACCAAGAGAATATTAAGAAGCACCATATGAGCCAAGTGTGGCACCTGATATTTTTTGCAGAGCAGTAAAACGGATAACAAATTAACAAATGTATGAATGTGGTGTGTATTGCAGTTGGTTCTTCCGGCTGCAGTACCACTTGTCTCCCTCCACAAGTCATGGCTGCTTCAAGCCTAGAGTCAGACCCTGCCCCCCTGTTAGAGTGCTGTCAGACATGAAACCTGACCTTAATGCTAAAGCTAATAGTCTGCTAGCTTAGCTGTTAGACTCGGTGGATGACAAGGAAAAATACAGGGTTAGTCAACGAGAGCGTGTGCGAACTTCTAGCTCAAATCAAAACACTCCCGTAGAAGTTCTGCCCCACTCACATTGAAATGCATTGCGAAGCCAAGGGCTTTGTTGTTGTGAGCAGTGTTCACCACTTTGTGTTCCAATTTACGGAGCCAGGGCTGTGTAGAAGTACCAGATACTTTTTTTCCCAGCATGCACAGAGAACGGTAAACTATCGGAATGCGAGGAGATATTTTGGTGAATTTGACAAAAAGTGTATTGGCCTACAATTAGCTTCCAATAGCTGACTAGACACCTTATTAAGGACACTGCCTCATATTTGGTCTGCTGTCAGCTGAGATGTTAGTCCTGTTATTCCTGATGCAGGCAGGCCTCAGCATTCTGTACTGTAGCTGTGACTGGGCACAGCACCAGAGATCTCCCACGTGGACATGCACCTGTTCAGCCTGCTCTCTTTGACATACGCACGCACGTACACGCACGCATGCACGCACGCACACACACACACACACACACACACACACACGTGCACACGCACACGCACGCACACACACACATGCACACACACTTGTCACTTCCAGCTGCCTGGTTGGCATTCATCTCCCTGACGACCTCATGCAGAGCCACACGCTTCCGGCTCACGTTCATGTCGACTAAATGGAGGGGTTGTCATGTTAACACTCAAATTAGTCGCCAGGCGACAGGATATATTTTTATTGTAAGGTTTATCTTATTGATTACTCGGGGGTGGTCTTTATTTACTTGTAATCCAATAAAGAGGAGACTTCAACCAAATTAAAACATTTATAAAAAGAAATAAAAATATAAACACAACCATAAAGAGATCTAGGTCATATATAAAAAATTATGTTTGGAAAAGCACTTACTTGGGAGCCCACAGGTTGTCATGGCAGCCCCTGTGATAAGATGCTGAGATAGAGAGATTTCACTGCTGCTAATGGACCGTCAATGTTCCCCCTGTAGGCAGCGCAAATGAGTTCCTGTACACCCGGCAGGGTCGCAGCCCTGTCATCGATGGAGTGGACGACACCAAGGAGTTCAGCAACACCCGCAATGCCTTCACACTGCTGGGTAGGACGCACACTATATCACACACATAAGAAGGCTACTGCTAAAGAACAGTAGGCTTATACATAACATTTCAAATAAAATGAAAAAATAGGTTTGTATCTCAGATAAAAATGTCGTTGAATGTCGAGATTATAGTCTGGAAACCCTGTTCGCATCACAGCCGCCCTGCTGGCGGTCCAACCAGGGTGGGTTAGACGTGGAAGTCAAGCGTGTTTTTAAATGGGGGTAGAGCTAGATGAGGTGATCAAAACAGTTGTAGCAACGCTGATTGGTTCTACGCTGTCCAATAGTTTAAAAGTTAACCATTGGTCTACACCCAGTAGGAGCTACTACAATGTGTGCACGTGTGTGCTACATACTGTATGTTCCTGTGTGTTTTCCAGGTATTAACGAGTCCCATCAAACGGGGTTGTTCCAGGTACTGGCTGCTATCCTTCACCTGGGCAATGTGGAGATCAAGGACAAAGATGCAGACAGCAGTGTCATTGCTGTGAGGACAATACTAAATCCCACATTCACCATAACCAAATGCAGACAGATTAAAGGGAAACCTTAATATGTAGGGTTGATTTGACAGTGCCATTCATTTAAATGGGCATGTACTCTGATCAATCGACTACGAGTGCCAATATTTCGAGCTGGGACTTTTAACTATGCATGTATCACTCCACTTTACCAGTGTTCTTCTAATAACAGTTGCTAATTCAAAAAACAACACACTTCTGATACGCTGCTCAAGTGACTCAACATATTTTACGTCACTGGCTGCGTGATAAATGGAAACAGGCAAATGTACATGACTACATCATGATTCAAACGTGTATCTATTTGATACAAATTAGCTGATCTGCGGTAACGTGAAAATGTATGTAACAAGCTAGCCTGATGTTTATGTTTTGCTTGGTAACAGTCCAGCCACATAGTTGCTGACACAGAACCGGAGGGACTGTCGATAGGAGTTTAGAACTAATGGTTGCGGGCCAATTGTGTGATGGCGGAGCTGAATGAATCATTAAACAAACAAACAATTCATTTTCTGTTGGCGCCTATTACTGTTATTTACAAATAAAATCCGCATGTTGAACTGTTGTATAAAAGCAATAACATATCGTGCGGATATTCAGTCTTCGCACGACCTCGAGTGTGTTATTGCTCAAATGCACCTTCTAGTATAAATATGCAGCACAGCCACAAGCTGTACACCATACAAGTAATTTACTTGTATGTATAGAAAGACCTAATTTCCATGGATGATATTGAAATATTTTCACTACAGTAATAATAATCAAAATTCTCTTCCATTGCTGTAGCCGAATAACCGCCACCTAACAGCTTTCTGTGAGCTGGTGGGCGTGTCCTACAAGGACATGTCTCATTGGCTGTGCCACAGGAAACTTAAGACGGCCACAGAGACCTATATCAAGACAATACCCCGTCTCCAGGCAACCAATGCTCGCGATGCCCTCTCGAAACACATCTACGCAAAGCTCTTCAACTGGATAGTAGAGCATATCAACAAGGCTTTGATCACCAACATCAAACAACACTCTTTTATTGGAGTCCTTGATATCTACGGGTATGTCTGTCTGTGTGTGTGTGTGTGTGTGTGTGTATGTGTGTGTGCGCATGTGTGTATGCATAAATACTGTATGTTCCATCATTTGATTATGAATTCCCTTAAACAAAATGTCTCTCCATCTGTGGTCAGGTTTGAGACATTTGAGATCAACAGCTTTGAGCAGTTCTGTATCAACTATGCAAATGAGAAGCTTCAGCAGCAATTCAATATGGTGAGATTTGTGCATGTGCATTAAACAGTTTTGATTTGTTTCACCATACTGTTCCATCTGCATATAAAGTCACATGGTGAGGTGAATCAGATATGGATTGTTATATGAGAAGCTGGCCGGGGTATTGGGGATGTGTTGTTTGATTCCTCTTCATTTGGGGTTAAATGAATCCAAAGCGTCCAACAATCTAATGACTCGTGCTCCCAATTGGAAGAGCTCAGTTGTGGGAGGAAGAAGGAAGTATTAAAAACACAAATGATTTTATGACCACAGGACATGGAGATAATGAACCTGTATGGCGGCCATGCCATTAAGTTGTCTAGACTTATGCATGAATAAATCACTTGACAGCTGTCAAGTGTGTCAAGCCCAGAGCACAACATCAAATGAGCTTCCTCCCACTAAATTAATATTTCTCCAGACAATTACGTGCATTCTGAGCATTGTTTGTCAGTGTTATAAATGTTGTGGTAAAATTAAAATGCTAATTCATAGTTAGCCTAACTAATTAATATATTGAAGATTTATGATTTTTAAATGTGTATTTATTATTGAAAAACTATTTCTGTAGTCCATCCATCCATCCTCGTCCGCTTACCCATAGTCGGGTTGCGGGGGCAGCAGCTCAAGCAGAGGACCCCAAGCTTATCTTTCCCGAGCCACATTATCCAGCTCTGACTGGGGAACCCGAGGCGTTCCCAGGCCAGTGTGGAGATATCATCTCTCCACCTAGTCCTGCTTTTCCCCGAGGCCTCCTCCCAGCTGGACTTTCCAGGAACTCCTCCCAAGGGAGGCGCCCAGGGAGCATCCTTACCAGATGCCCGTACCACCTCAACTGACTCCTGTCGACCCTCCTGAGAAACCTATTTCGGCTGCTTGTACCCGTGATCTAGTTCTTTCGGTCATGCCCCACCCTTCATGACCATACGACAATTACCCAAAAGATCGAGAGCTTTGCCTTCATCTTTTTGTCACAACGGTGCGATAAAATGATTGTAATACTGCTCCGATTCTCCGGCCAATCTCCCGTTCCAATGTCCCCTCACTCGCAAACAAGACCTTGAGGTACTCACTAAGGACTTTTTCTGTTGAACTAACCTAATGTGCGTGGGCGTACGTGTGCGTGCGTGTGCCTGTGTGCGTGCGCGTGTGTGTGTGTGTGAGCAGCATGTGTTTAAGCTAGAGCAGGAAGAGTACATGAGGGAACAGATCCCCTGGACCCTGATAGACTTTTACGACAACCAACCGTGTATCAACCTGATAGAGGCCAAGATGGGCGTCCTGGACCTTCTTGACGAGGAGTGCAAGGTACTGTAGGCGCCCTTTCTTTACCTCAGACGTATCTACGGCAACAAAACCACAATGTGAGGCAATGTCCCACTTCATTTACAGGTATATGGTCCATCATGCAGGCATGGAAGGCAATAGTGCTCCTACTGTAGGTTGTGGTAAACAGTGTTACTTGTTACTGTAATAATATTACTTTTTTCAGTAACTAGTAACTACTATTTCCAAAACAGTAGTAATATTACAATTACTAATCCAATTAATGCTGCATTACTGCGTTACAAGAACAAGATTTCTGGTCCTAGCAATCTTATGGCAGGCTAATTGAACCGACCTGTCGAATCATCTGGTTTGAAAGGCAGCAATGTTTTCACTTTGGCTGATTGTTGACTCCTAAGGTTCATTATTGTTCCAAAAAAGAGGAATACTTTCTAAAACGAGCTGGCTACACAGGTTGTCATTTTTTGGATGAGGCGAGGCAGGATAGTGATTTTGGAAGTAATATAGTAATGTAACAAATAACTTTTAATACCCAGTAATAAGTAAAGTAATATTATTACTTTTTGAAGGAGTAATAGGTAAATAGTTACTTGCCCAACTGTGCTGGTAAACCATTGCTGTTAGCTCAGCTATCTGTTCCCACCCACGTTCTACTCCGCCTGTTTTTGACAATAACCCTGCATTTATGTGCCTCCTACAGCACACAACACCCATGCAGACAGAGAATGTGCCTGTCTTATTATATCCAGCGTAGATACCAGATACCGTGCGTGCAGGCACAGCTAGTGATTTTCTCTATTCAGACATGGGACATTAACCTCTTGCGCCTGTTCATACATGCTGTGGTTATTGCCGGCATTGTGCAATAGCCTGGACAGTCCAGCAGAGGGCAGTAGCTAACGCAAAGGTTCATGGATGCTGCAAAGCACCCGCCATAAGCAAATAAAAGTTTTCAGGAGACTTCAGTTAATCTTACTTTTGAGCTTGCAGCACATATACGTCCTAGCTTACGTCGTTGTCAGCTGGAGGCTATTTTTAAGACGTGTCCAATCCACTGTGTTGCAGATGCCTAAAGGGTCTGACGACTCGTGGGCTCAGAAGCTGTATAACACCCACCTGAAGACCTGCTCGCTGTTTGAAAAGCCACGCATGTCAAACCGAGCCTTCATCATCCAACATTTTGCTGACAAGGTAATCTACATGAATGCATTGTTATGCGGTTGTATGTATACGGTTTGTTCTGATGTTCCATTGCTGGGTAATCTTTTATTATTATAAGTTCAGATGCAAAGTTCAGGTAATATGACTTGGAGTTTTCATAGTCCCAGAATATAAACCATAGAATTTGTCCAAAACAATTTCATAAATAGTATTTTTCAACAAGTTGGTGGAGAAACACAATATGTTTGTTTTGTGTTTCATCACATAGGTGGAATATCAGTGTGATGGTTTTCTAGAGAAAAATAAGGATACCGTTAATGAAGACCAGATTCATGTTTTGAAGGCCAGCAAAGTGAGTGATGCTGTCTCTCTCTTTCTCTCTCTCTCTCTCTCTCTCTCTCTCTCTCTCTTGCTCTCTCTCACCAAACACAAACACACATCATAGTGTTTGCATCAACATATAAGCACCTATATGGGGCATATGGGGCATGCCTTTTTTTACCATATCTATTTTTTAAAGAGGTTTGACACCACGCACGCACGCACACACACACGCGCGCGCGCTGGTTTAGAAGCTCACGGTTCCCTCTATTTGTTGTAGACCTCACCAAGAGCAGAGATGGGTAAGGGTTGAAGTCCTCTCTACTCTGTTTCTAACACAACCTCCTAACACACAATCCTATTGTGACCATGCACTGTGAATACAGTGTAACGGGGTGGAAATTATAAGACTGATGTTTGTTAGTGTTGAGTGTGCTAGAGTGCTGCTCAGATTACAATCACAATTATTACATTTAATTCTGATGTCCATCGTAGACCTGTTTTTATTTTTAATTTATTCTTTATTTTTATTTTTTATGATTCCATCCCAAAACGTTATCCCATCATGCACCTCACATTCAGCTTCATCAGTAGCCTTCCTGATTTTATTTCCCTGTTTTGTGACGGTGATAATCTTACCTTATCTTCCAGTATTATTTCTAAGGTTGTGGGTTTTATTTAACTTCATCTTCTGTTTGTGTCAATGTGTATTTTGTTTTTGTGTTTTTTCTCGTTTTGTCGTCGTGTTTCCACTTGTTGTCCATGTATGTGTGTTTCTGTCCCCGTCATCATGACAACCCTTTCCCGCCAAAAGAAGGTACTGTAAAGCTGCTGGCTACGCCTTACAGCTTGCCTAGCCTACTGAACATTCCTCTTCCCGTCTTTCTGCTCCGTCTCGGTTCATCTCACTTCACTTTCTCTCTCTGTCTGAGACTGATTCATTGTCACTGGTGGTCCCACAGCACTCTGAGAGGCTTGGGAGAATTACACTGTGTGTGTGTGTGTGTGTGTGTGTGTGCGTGTGTGTGCGTGCAGTATGTGAGTCCACATGTATTTGCATGGGGAAGAGGTGGAGGGGTGCACCAAAGGCACGAGAGAGAGAGAGAGAGAGAGAGAGAGAGAGAGAGAGAGAGAGAGCGAGAGAGAGTAAGAGAGAGAGAGAGAGAGAGAGAGAGAGAGAGAGAGTGTATGTGTGAGAGAGAGAGTGTATGTGTGAGAGAGCGAGTGTGTGAGAGAGAGAGATATAGAGAGTGTGTGTGTGTGTGTGAGAGAGAGAGAGAGAGAGAGAGAGAGATGAAAGAGACTGAGACAAAGGAAAAACAGGGGGACTATTTCTCCAGAGCGATGCTTTCAGCTGGCAGCACTGTGTCGTGTAGTGGAGCGTGCAAAGGCTGCATGGCATCGCCGTGACAACAGCAGGAGGCTCCCACAGGGTATTGCCTATAGGGGAGACCTCCTCCATATAACCCCCATGGTTATATGGCATCACGTGTGTGATGCAGGCTTCATCTCAACAACACGCTTATTATTTCTGTTTATTTATATATACCGTCATATATGATGTAATAACCACTTTTGTAACATGATTAATATTATTAACATTGTTATTGCATTTGGTTTTTGTAACCATATCGACACCTAACTACTGACATTCAAAAGCTTAACCTTTTTTTTATGCCTTTTCTTTTTAACTCTCTTTTCTTTTAACTTAGATTTCAGAATATCCATTTTAAAGCCATGATACCGATATATCTGAATGCCAATATTATCAGTTTATATTGGCATGTGTGACATTACAGATATATCAATATCTGTGTAATCAACGCAGCTGATATGTTATATTGTTATATAGGGTACTGTTTTTAAAGCGGTGTCATGCATCTTGCAGTTCATCAGACAAAGTATTTAATAGGTGTAATATTTATTTGTAGCAGCTTCTCAGTTAACCAAATATTGGAGGAAGCCATGCTAAAATGTCTGCTATTTATGTACACATTGAAAAACAATTATTATATTTAGTCATTTTCATTTTATAATGTAGCTGATGGCATACTTTATTGGCATATGCTAATGCATGAAACAAATGTGTATATTCTTCTATACCTAATATTAAGATAATTGTGTCCGAAAATTAGAAAAACCTAGTAATCCAGGCAATAATGCTTTAGTTATGTGCTTTAGATATATTGACGCTGAAAAGCACAAGCGCTGCACTAGCATCATACGTAGCCTTCATCAGCTGTGGTGGGTAATTTCGTTTGCTGTTTCCAGTTTGACCTCCTGGTGGAGCTCTTTCAGGGTGATGAGAAAATCACCAGCCCCACAGGTCAGACTCCCGGCGCTGGAGGTCGAACCCGCCTTAGTGTCAAGCCAGACAAGAGCAGAACCAGCACTGCCAGCAAGGACCACAAGAAGACTGTTAGCTGCCAGGTAGACAGCCATATTAGCCAGTTGAATTGTTGGGGTGTGAATAAAACTCAGGGAATAATCATTTAGGGTCACACACACATACATTTCCTCAAATGATAATGATTGGTTTAGATCTAAGTGCTAACACAAGTTTAATAGCGCTGGCATAATATTGTTTTTTAAGTATTTTTGCCCTTATTGTTTCATGTGATAATTGTGTTCCCAGGAATTGTATTCTTTCTGCAGTATCTTTAAATAGTGTCCTATAATGGTTACTTGAAATTAGCACTGGGAAAAACAAGAAATATCTTCTTGACTGTGACATGTTTTTACATCTTTTGGTATTTGCAAGTTTAAATTTGTTTTTATATTTGTCTCATGCAGTGCCCGTTTTATAATGATATGATATATCTGTAGTAACATTGTAAAGCATAAACGCAGGGTCAGTCATAACTGCAGTTATGTTATTAGCCACTTTAATCTTTTTGTGTTCATGCTGGGGAAATTAATGCTGGCGACAGTGACCACATATTGTATATTCCCTTGTCTCTTCTCCCCTGTAGTTCAGAAACTCTCTGCAGATGTTGATGGAGACGTTAAATGCCACCACCCCCCACTATGTCCGCTGTATCAAGCCTAATGACTTCAAGTTACCCTTCTCGTGAGTGTCCATTATATTTCCTGCCTTGCTTGTCTGTTAATCTTTGTTTTTCTTTCTTTAAGAGCCAATTGATTTGACACATTTGCTGTTATTCGTTAAGCAAATTACTGCATTTGCTTTTATCAAATCAGTGCAGAACATTCGCTCCTTCATTCTTCAGGACTGTGAAAGAGTAGTTAAAACTAAACCACTTTCAGATTTCCTATACCATGTTTGACTCATGTATTCATAATGTGCCGCTGTGTTTCCCTGTTAATGCTGGGTGTCATTGGCAGCAGAGCTATGTAGAAGAGAGAGTCGCATCAACTCCTTTCACTCCAGTAAACTGTTTTTTTCACAGCAGTGGCGGATTGTTGTCCGAGAATATTAGAAGTGCCTATAAAATATATGATAAATGTACATTTATACATTTATTGACTAATCATTACCAAAATCTGCAGTTATGTATCTGTATTTATTGGTTCAATAAATACAGGCACTTCCTGGAACTGTTTTACATCTACATGAATCTATTGATCACTAATCATTTAAACTTCCATTAACAAAACTCTCTTTTGTACATGGCTCTGGTTGGCAGGTTCGACCCCAAGCGTGCCGTGCAGCAGCTGAGAGCCTGCGGTGTCTTGGAGACCATCCGCATATCAGCTGCCGGCTTCCCATCCAGGTAGGGACACCCAGGCAGTGCAATGCTGCTACTGACACACAAACCGATGGATGCTCTGAGGTATTAACGTGCACCACAGTCTGGCCACTCAGCAGCCATTTTGTTTATGCCTCTCTGGACATTTGTTAGGAATACCGTATCAAAATGCATGGGGAGAGAGCCATAACTGCACTTTCAATGGTCACCAGGACATAAACATTTTATACAATCATGTGTCAGATCTGATAAAAGCTGCTTACGTTTGATAAATTTGCCTGAAAATAAGGGTTAATAAGCTAGGTTAAGGTTTGGTTGTTGTAAAGCAGACCGGTTGCCTCTTTTCCTCCAAATGCCATATTTTGCGTTATAGATGTCGCCCATGAAGTTCTGTTCAGAATTCTACAAGCGTTCTGTCTCTTCTATAATATCCCTGAATGCACATCCCAGGTGGACGTACCAGGAGTTCTTCAGCCGCTACAGAGTGCTGATGAAGCAGAAGGACGTTCTTCCAGACAAGAAATTGACTTGCAGGAACGTTCTGGAAAAACTAGTTAAGGTCATTGTGCAATTTGCTACTTTCCATCATTTTAATCTAACATTTACAGCATTAAGCAGATGCTTTTATCCAAATATATTGACAATTAGTTACATTTGTCAATATATTAATTATTCAAAAACCAGGAATTGTAATTTACAATTATGTTAGAATAATGACAGCATTGTGTCATCAGAGCTACATTGCCAATACATAATTTAATCCTTAAAGAGAAATGCTGAAAACTAAATAATAAAGTGTGTAGTTCCTAAGAGCAGGAATGTTAAAATGATAACGTATTGTCATAGTAAACATTCGTTAGTTAAATAATGTATTTGTTTGTTTATCCCTCTCTGCTGCATACTTATATCTAAACCACGGCTACTGCCCATCAGGACCAGGATAAGTACCAGTTTGGTAAGACCAAGATCTTCTTCCGGGCCGGCCAGGTGGCTTACCTGGAGAAGCTGAGAGCGGACAAGCTTCGCGTTGCCTGCATACGCATCCAGAAAACTATCCGCTGCTGGCTGGGCCGCAAGAAGTACCTCCGCATGCGCAATGCTGCCATCACCATCCAGAGGTTCACCAGGGGCTACCAGGCTCGCTGGTGGGTGGACCGGGCACCTGCCACTCAAATCTATTCAGCCAATCAGAGATGCCTTTTAAAGAAGACACAGCATGTGCTTTCTCATTTCTTTACAATTAGCCCTCTATGTCCCTGCAATAAAAGTAGTTAAAAAGTAAACCGAATTAAAAACTATGATACCAATATGATGCTATTTTTCCATGGGGAAATTAGCATTAGTCTTGATACATAATTAATAACCACTTGCAGGGTATCATAACTTGAAATTGTGTAAGTTTCAAGGAAAATGTTAGTAAATTCAACTAACCCAGAAAAGTACTTGTTTTATTTGGGGAAGACTATGATGAGTACATTTAAAAAAGAAAATATTCCCAGCTAAAGTAAGTTATTACTAAGTTATAATTATTATGAAGAATTCTTAAATGTAACCTGTGGGTGGTGTTTTGTATTTGTTTAAACCCCTGCTCTCTCTCTCTCTCCCTCTCTATCTCTCCCTCCCTCTCTCTTCCTCTCGCTCTCTCCCGCGCCGGGCGGGGGGGGGGGGGGGGGGGGGGGGGGGGGGGGGGGGGGGGGGGGGGGGGGGGGGGGGGGGGGGGGGGGG
>JAODUE010009205.1:0-28413 GCA_027564755.1 Amblyopsis hoosieri
TGTGTGTGTGTATATGTATTTATATATATATATATATATATATATATATATATATATATATAATTGAATGAATGTCTCGTCAAATGTTTCTCTATTTGGTCCAGTATAGTTTGACCAGTGTCAAATATGTGAGGTGTAAGGTGTTTTCACATCTATTTTGTTTAGTCCGGACCTTCTGACTTTTTAGTTTGGTCCAAACCAGTACAAACCAAAGGACCAACATCTGGTCTCGGTCTGGATCAAATGGTTTGATTAGTGTGTAAGTATCTTAATGGAAGTAAAAGTATTTAAATCTAATTTGGTCGGAAGAAATCAAGTAAACTTGAAGAAACACATATGAATACCTAATTTTATTTTTTGTTAATTTTGTTTTTCACCTTTCAAATGGAAAATACAACACGCCTGTCAGTCCTTAAGTATGCAATGTTCTATAGTGCGCTTGCAAATGGCAACGTGAAACCAAAACTAACTAAAAAACTAACTATCAAATGTAGGCCTATACAATGTAACAAAAACATGAACCTTCTGGCTTTCAGGTGTGAACACGCCCTAAGCTACAATAGAAGCCAGTTTGTGGGGGGTTAATTCACTCTGAATTGCCTAGGCTAAAGTGAGTCAATATTTCTTCCTGAACCTCAGTGTTTTTTTAGTGTTTGTGTTAAGGAAGCAATACAATCTTTTTTTTTTTCTCCCCATAATAATATCACTTTGAGTCCCAGAGAAAACCTATAAGTCATCACTGTGTGTTGGCAGTCAGAAAAGTTTCTCCTCCCTGGGAAAGGCTGTGTAATATGGATGGTATGAAAGAGGAGAGGAATGGCTGAATGATCAAGGAGTGGTGTACTTGTCACTGTAGTACCATTAATTATTTATCCCATAGCTTTTAAGTCAAGTAAAGCCCTCGGAAGCCCTGTCCACACTAGCAGTTTCATTTGAAACCAAATCTTTATCTCTGTTTTGGCCTTCTCCTCTGTGAGATCTGCAGGCCTGAATCTCCTCCCCACCCCCATCCATGAATGATTAATGGTCCACTTTCAGGTGGGATGCAGACGTTTTGCTATTATTCCCGCCCCCCACTTTCATGTAGAACGGCCATTGGTAGGTTGCATGCAGGACCAGATTTCCTGGTGAGTTGACCCCCACCCCCACCCCAGTAACCAGAGCTACTTCCTCCCTTCCCAACATTCCAAAGCAGTCTGCAGTGATCTATGGCCGGGTCAAAGGTCAACTGTTATTCCAGAGAGGTGAGGGGTGTTGAACATGCTTGCAGCAGCAGGAAGTGTGACTTTGGAGTTTATTCTATTGGAGACTCTCTTGATCAGTATATGTGCATATGAGGGGGATTATTTGCGTCAGTTCTCATTCAGTAAAAAGTCATCAGTACTGTTGTCAAGCATCAACAATTGCTTTAATTTGAAAATGGGAACGAGATTAATGTTGCAAAGGTTGCAAAGACCAGCCCAATCTACAGTAGGTGCCAAAGTGCCATCTATAGTAGCGTCTGTAATCGTAAAAACAAATGTGAAGTGATTGTGGCTCACTGTAGGGGTGCACAATATATTAACTCAATATAATATTTGCAATATCACATCTTATTGAAAATGTTGCAGAATGTATGCAATATTCAATTTATTTTGTCCATTGGCTGTGTGGCTTAGTGTTCGATTTAGACAGAAAAGTAAGAACACAATGGAGACCGAAGAGTGGCCAAAAAATAATACTCCTTGGTAGCTTGGAATTACTCTTTTTGTACCAGTCTAATATTACTCAGTTGAAATAAACCTAAATGTTGTAAGATTCTGAAAACATTTTGTTTTGATGTCCTACATCTATTTTGATGCATTTCCCCTAACATTAGCATTTTTAATTATGTTGAAAAATATGAAAATATTGATATTTCAGTTTTCATGATTGATATGGCAAGATCACATTTAGTAAATTCCAGGTGGTTGTGCACAGCGAAGCAAACCATGGCACTAGCAAAATCAAGATATTCCAGGTCAATAAAGTGTCATCCTTGTGGATACATGGTGGTTTCCTATGAATTGCCCTTGACAAAGCATATTTGTATCAGGACTAGTGGATATAAACATTACATTGTAATTGTAGGCAGTGTAGGCTTGTTTACCTGCAAGCACACAGCAGAAATAACACTGGGGGGAAAATCACACAGCTGTCATCTCAATGTCAAACCATTCCACTCTATGCTTATTAGCGGCTCCTCCCCTTGCACACGTGTGGGGATCTGATGAGGCGCTGACCTGCTAACCTGTAGGCAGCCTAGAGGAAACTTCTAGTGAGTCATTGTGCAGCTCTGTACATGACTAAACTGGATAAAATTAGGCCAAATGTTACTTGACTATTATAGATGAATCAATACCTTATGACTTTTGTGCTTGTGCTAACATAACATTGTTTAAATACTTCAGTGATTATCACTGTGTGTTGCGAATGCGATTCCGGTCTATGTAGCATTAAAGGCCAGCTGGAAGAGGCTTATGTTGTGGCTAATGACGTTTCTGTAGCAGTCCTGTTGTGGCCTTGTCTAATATTTGAGACTTTTTACATCCGGAAAGTTGGGGGAAAAAATGGGTCTGGGATCATTGCTGCTATCTGATTGTTTCTTCCCAGACCTTACATGCTTTAACCTTTTTTATACTACTTTTACACCATAGCAACAGCCTGGGGAAAGGTACACACACGCTAAAACCCCATTGGTTACCATCTGAACGCTGTGACCCCATTGTAGGGCGTATTGAAAGATTAAGGTAATATAGGCTGGCAACGTGGTGCTGAACTGCGGGAGCAACGCATTCATGTCTAGACTGTGCGCGCTACTGTGTAGAAACACCATGTAACAATAAATAAAAGCATGTCTTCTTTACGCTTTCTTCTATCATGTTGAATCTCCATCTCCACTGTAACAAACTTGTAAAGGTTGAAAACCATAGATTAACATTTTTACTGGCAACAGCTCACTGCAGGCATAAATATGGGCCATAGTGGGTGTTATGGCCTGGCTCAAAGGCAATAAACTAAACATAACTCAAATCTCCAAACTAACATACATTAACAGAAACATAAAATGAGGTGTGAGTGTATGTAGGTGTATGTACTGAATATGTGTGGTGTGTGTTGCATGCCAACTAAACAAAACCAAACAACAAATGGCATGTGTGGTGCCAGGAGGGGCAGAGTGTGTGAATAGTGTGCACTCTTATAATGCCTGGCCAGGTGAGGCCAATCAAGGCTAATTAAGCTCCAACCACATCCAGGCCAGGGACGTCACAGTAGGAAATTTGCAAACAGTATTTTCCTGAGACCAAACTCTGTGTATAAATGAGTTCAACATCAGTTGCACCTGTGTCTGATGCGTGTTGTGGAGGTAAAAATAGGTATATAGGTCGATTTATGCTTCTGGTATACTTATGAGGTTCGCTGGAAAGAAATGCCTTGAATATTAATAGAGACTTTGCTAGGCATGGGAGTAACTCGTTCAGGCAGTGAATATACAATTGGGTGTTTATAAATACTTTCAAAACAAATTGTATCACATGGTCAATAATAGTTTAACTAATTCGCTTGGAAGAAAAACCTTGATTATGCTTATTTCAGAATGTTGACATTCTGAAATATAATGATCAATAATCAATTGGCCTTAAGAAGTGTGCGTGTGTGTGGTGTTTATTTGCTATCTGTCCAAAGCCTAGGGAATATATCTACCAAAGCATGTTTAATTACACCAGATTGTCTTGCAAGTTTCCTTGACACAGCATTAAGCAAAGTATGTGCAAGCGTGTGAGCTCTAGCATGTGATCTTTAGTGATGTGAATGAAGAGGCTTGTCTTAGTTAAGGTATATGCACACTACCTAATGTGGGACACTGGGTTATTGATGCATATCCCCCCCATGCTGTGTCTGTATTTCAGGCACCTGTCTTTTCTGCGCTCTTTTCCCCTGGACCGTGAATATGCACTTTTATAACTTTTTGTGGATATTGTAGTCATTGTTGAAAAGACTAATCTGTATGGGTTTGATTGAGTTATTGTTATTTCTGAGCAGTTTGTATTTTTAAAGGACATAAGGCAGGCAGACGAAAGAGATTTTGATGGGAGGACTAAAGGAACGGCTAAACAAAACAGGCTTAACAAGACAGCCCGGCTTTGAGGTGATTGGCTATTGTCATGCCATGTCTCTTAAATTTAAAGTTAGGAATAATTCCACATGATGCTTTGATTTTGATTACACCTCAGCAGTGCCACAGGCTGATCGACTCCATGCCATGCCACAAATATGCAGTATTTAATGCAAAAGGAGCCCCAACCAAGTACTGAGTGCTTTTCATACTTTTCAGAAGGCTGACTTGTCTGTATTAATATTCCTTTTTTTTTTACTGGTCTTATGTCATGGTCTTATGTTCTAAATGAATGATACTGAATTTGGCGTTTTCATGAGCTGTAAGCCGTAATCATCAAGATTAAAACAAATACAGGCTTGAACTATTTCACTTGTAGGGTTGCACGATTCTAGATAAAATGAGAATCAATTTTCTTGCTCAGATTTGAGATCACGATTTATTCTCTCCTCAATAAAAATATTTATTGCACTTAGGGCTGTCTAATTAATCAAATTTTAAACGTGATTTTTGTGCCTCCTAAAGAAAGAAAATGTACGTTTTGCAAGTAAACTTTTATTGTGTCTTGTGTTCTGAATGAGCACTTTTACACCCTCCCGGGGTGAAAGTGAAAGATCAGCAGGAAAAGTATTAAGGGACATTTCACAGTTGAATGTGTTATCACTGTTAATTTGTTTCACTGTTTTTTAGATACAGTAAATGCAACATCTTTCCAAAGTAAATGAGTAATTAAATAATTGACAAAAATAATCATGATTTTTATTTTTTCCATAATCGAGCAGCCCTAATTGCACTCATTACGTGATAGATACAGAAGGAAACAAAAGATAATGGTCCCTGACAGGATCGGCAGCTTTTGATAACAGAAAGGGAATGTTCCTGTTTTTATCTAAAATGCAACAGCTTCATGAATCTGACACTTGTCTTACTTGTTAGGCCTATAGGCTAATCTTAACAAGATTTTCCAGATTTATGTTGCCTATTGCTTATTCCTCGAAGTAACATTTACCATACCAAAACATTGCATTACTTTGTCAAACTAGTTAATTGTTTGTATTGTATTGTATATCTATAATTTTGTGCATTATAAAAACCTCTGAATGTAAAGAGGATTGGATTGGAGACATTTTTTGTGCTGTTATCTATGATAGGGCGTGTGTAGGGATGTGTGTGAGTTCTAATGTTAGAAGCAGCCTAGATGCAGTTTAGAGACAAACGTGACTACCGTTTTCCCTGTCATCTAAATTAAAGTATTGAATTAATACCCACCTTGAGTAAATACATGTCCGAATTACAGTTTGGTGCAGTGATGAGCTAACATGGGTCAAACTCAGAAATTATTACAGAAATCATAACAAGATAAGCGCAACGAAATGATCCGTGCCTATTTACATTCGTCTCTTATTTTGTGTGGCATGGGATGGAAACAGCACCCGAACAGCTACTATGTTCTACTGTACTTTAAACAAAACAGAACCCATCTATTCGAATAGTTTCTAGTATCTACTCTTTGGATACTAGTAACAAACTGTAACAACTGATGTGTCCCACTGCCCCTACATATCACTGAAAAGACTAATCTACATGTGGTTCTCAACATTTTTTGGGCCAGCGCCCCCCTATCCATTATCCAGGTTCCTTACGGCCCCCGATCAAATAAGATGTAGTCTAATTTCCCTGAATATTAATATCTTAAAGGAGTAATTTCATGCTTCTTTTCACTTGTTGACACAGTTCATTGACTTCTCAATGCAATGTAGTTTACAAGTTTAGGTGAAAATACCACATAGTTTATGTGGAATAGCACATCATACAACGACTCTTTAATCGGTCTGATTTCAGTGACTGTTGCTTTAAATTTAACTGCCCACCCCGCCCCGACTTCCACAAAGCTGTGTTGACGTGAGCCTACCACTGCCACACTCAAACGCGGTTTGAACGTAGTTTAATAGGTTTTGGACCACATATTGTTTAATTTCAGCAGTGTTTTCAAAGTGTTAGTATTGCGCATGAAATATTGCGCAAGAATTCCGCTTTGCCGTCCAGACTACAGTAAAGGATACAGGCGGCAGAATGTAGTTCATTGTTGTTCGTGTCAACAACACAGCACCAGCTTGTTCACACAGCCGTGTGTAGGAACTGTTACGTTTTGATAACCAGCCATGTATCTATTAAGCACATTCTTTAATGAATGAAGGTTGAATTATATCATAGCAAAGTGCTTTACAGAGAGGGAATACATGCACAATCATGCTTCCTATGAACACATACAGAAAAACAACATTAATAAAAATGGTTAAAGGAATCAGATCAAAAAATTAAGTAAAAATGTAAACGGATGCTAATCCGGTGGAGGAAGTGCCAGATGTTTAATCCACTAGCAGTTATTAGTTATCAGTACATGTCTTCACCAGGGTGCTGTATAGCCTTAGATATACAGACCCTGCATGTATATTCAGCAAACAGCTGCAGACTATTAGAACTAAGCTTGTTTGGTGGGATTGATACACAGAAAACAGGACAAAATCAGTCTCTGTGATCATCGTTCTAAATGGGCCTGCCACAGGTCTTTTCCCCACCGCAACAACATCGGTACGCTGACCAGGATTTCCTGAGCTCTTTATTTTTAGCAACATAAGGGGTATAGGAATGGTTAAAAGAATACAATAAAAATACGTAATATACTGGAATGACATAAGAAATAAACAAAAATAACGGCAGATTAAGATACACAACAAACACGTAGCATGTGCACCATTTTCTGTAGCAGTTTAGCAGTGCAGAGAAGTGCAGTTACAAGATAGTTAAAAGCTAATTTGAATAGATTAGTTTATTTCCCCGGATTCCCTGATAGCTATATGTAGTGTGCTCCATAGCTTGGGGGCATAGTTAATAAAGGCTACATCGCCGATTTTCTTATTCTTCTTACTAGAAACTTTCAGTTTCTGTCAGATGTCAGATGACCGTAGTGTTCTGGCTCTGTAGTTGACCATTGCTTGAGTGATATAGTTTGGTCCTAGCCCATGTAGGGCCTTATATGTAAGGAGGAGGACCTTAGAATCAATTCTGAATGTTAGTGATTGCCAATGCAGGTCAGCCAATACTGGAGTAATATGTTATGTCCTCTTAGTTCATGGTAAAAGCCTAGCTGCAGAGCTTTGAATGAGTTGTAGACTAATCACGACTGGCTTTCTTATCTCAGCAATACACATGTAACAGGCAATATTATTGATATCTGAAAAATAATTTAGGTTATGTCCATATATTGCATGGTAAGTCGATATATGAATTACTGTGACAGGCCTAAATAGGACTAAATCAATAGTCTTAATACATTTACTATAAAGAAATACTTAATACTTCAGAACCTGAATACCTCACAACCTGAATACCTCACATTTTCCACTCAAATGTGTATTAAATCGTATCAGGAAGTCCTGCCTTAAATAACCACTATTAGAAGGTAATGTCCTCCATTGCATTAGACGGCCTCAGAGACCAAAGTAGAGAGCATGCAATGTACAAACTGCTTCCCCTTTCTCAGAAAGTGACTCATCATGAACAGAGTTAGTCACTGATTCATACAGTGCTGTTTGTTTATCTTTCAGGTCCTTTTTGCAAGGGCGGGTTTCAGTCACAGAGACGGCCGTTTTTTCCTCCGAACCATGTGGTCAATCGGGCATTGATTCTTTCTTTTTCTGCTCATCCTTCTATTTTAAGAATTGAGTGTTTGTAGTTTAATGTTTGGACTCACTGCTGGGATCATATCAGGTTTTGTCATGTACTCTGTACATAATGGAACTCCCACAGTTTCTCAGTAGCCAGATGACTCTAAACATCCTACCCCCACCCCTAAACATTCCCAGGTCCCGAGACCGAGTGGGAAGACAAAGATATGCATAAAAGAGACAGACACTGCAGCCAAATCAAGGCCCAACTCATGGCTCAGGGGCGGGCAGTTCTGGTATGACGGGGGTTTTATGATTTAACTCAAAGTGTACCTCTTCCTATATGCTCCAGCAATATTTTAGGAAAACATATGGGCATAGTATTTGTTTTATCCTTAAGGGTGAGTCTACAAATGTAGTTGGAGAGGCTAGGCAGATTCCAGTTGTAATAACATGTAGTTCTTTTATATAAATGCAGTTACCATTTGTTTATCTAACGTGCTAATGGGTGTTGTTCAGTGACTGATTCATTCAACTAGCTACTTACATTGTCCTTTCAAAGCCTTTTGCATTTTTGTTTTACTTCCTTAACTCTTATGACCAGTTTGCATGCATGTTTGCACGTGAACTCACAAGAACAAAACATTTTGCCTATACCGTAGGAGGAGATCATAATATTTAACACGTGGATTCAGCAAGACCTGGTGCTTAACGCAAATCTTAACAAATTACTGTAAATTGCTTGCTGGCTGTTTAGGTATCTGTTGCGATATAAAAAAAAGAGAGACTGTTAGTAATTCTTGCTAACTTTGTGCTCCAATTAGGGCTGTCAGAATTTTTGCGCAATTTAATGGCACGCTTTACATAATTAATTGAGATTAAACGCATATTTTTACTTCTGAATTTTATATTAAAATCTATTTTGAGCTAAATATTTCTATGACAAGATTTTCCATCTTTAAATATTTGTATTTAAGTAAAAAAAAAAAAGAAATAGATTTGCATAAAGCTGTCATATCTTGTTATGAAAATACAATTATGTATATACGTTTTTTATTAGTTTCAAAAATTTCAATTTCACGTCACGTGACGACGTCACAGCTACCCTTGCTCTCTAAATACCTGCAGCATACTGTAGGCCTATGTAACATCTTACGGCTTGGATTGTCTATCTCTTCCCAATAGCTTTAAAGGAGTCATTTCATGCTCCTTTTCACTTGTTGACACAGTTCCTTGACTTCTCAAAGCAATGTAGTTGGCCATTTTAGGTGAGAATACTGCATAAATGATGTGGAATAGCACGATCACAACAACAACTCTCGAAAAACAGTCAGATTTCATTGACAGTTGCTTTAAATTTAACAAGCCACTCCCCACTCCGCCCCGACTTCCACGTATCTGTGTTGACGTGAGGCTACGACTGCTTTACTGCTAGTAATCATTCATAATTTATTTATTTCTCTTTATCAATGAGCAATGATAAGGTTAAGTAAATCAATATGTTATTTAAGCAGTCTATCCGTTTACTGTTTATGAACAATAGCCTATATTCATTTAATGTAGCTATTGATGTGTGCAGTGCATCACTCTTGCAGACTAGTTGTTTATGCTATGGCGGCCTACCATTTACTGTATCAAAAACTAGATTTACAGATTTGGTCATCTGCAAATGTTGAACATTAAACTTTTACTTGCAGTTTGTGTACTGGAGATCAACATCAGTTCCTTGCCTTGTATCCTCATAGGGGCGTTACCAAACAAACTGCAGTAATTTGCAACTTAATAATAATAATACATTTTATTTGGAACACACTTTAAATTCAAATAAATCCCAAAATGCTACATGACCAATACATTTAAAATACCAATAAAAAAATACAAACAAAAACGTATCAACCAAAAACTTTCTTAAATCGGTGGGTTTGAGGCCACGTTTAAAAGCATTCAGAGTCTATGGTGGCCTAAGGTGGTCAGGCAGAGCATTCCACAGACTGCCCTACAGTCCACTGTGAAAGGCTTACTGGTACTCCGTGTCACCGTCATTGCTAATTCCAAAAACAACTAGAAATACTTTTAAAATGAAGCTATAAGTGTTCTCTTTGGTGTTCCAAATTGTTGGTGATTTAAAATGTGTTTATATGATTTTTTTAAATATTATAGCAGCAAACAACTATTATTTTCAGGTTGTGGTGGAGGTGGTAGCTTTGTGAAGGGCCTGGGTTCGAATCTGCAAAAAGCACCAACAAATGAAAATGCAATTCTGAGCGATTAACCATCCATCCATCTCCATTCATCATCATTCGTCTTCTCCCGCTTATCCAGAGTCGGGTCGCGGGGGCAGCAGCTCCAGCTAGGGACCCCAAACTTCCCTTTCCCAAGCTACATTAGCCAACTCTGACTGGGGGATCCTGAGACATTCCCAGGCCAGGTGTGGATATATAATCTCTCCACCTAGTCCTGGGTCTTCCCCAAGGTCTCCTCCCAACCGGACGTGCCTGGAACACCTCCCAAGGGACACGCCCAGGGGGCATCCTTACTAGATGCCCATACCACCTCAACCTCAATTACCTAGCGATTAACTAGGTAATTTTTTTTTATCGATTTCCATAGCAATTTTATCGATTCCCATATCGATTATATATGTGATTATATATATTCCCATGTATGATACTTCCCATGTATGATACTTGTAGCTACTATGTTACATGTAATTAAAAAGATAGGTTATCTCAGTACCTCAAGATCGTAAGGTTGTGTGCTAAGACAAAGAAAGTAAACTCTTCTGGCTGGGTTTTTTTCTATGTGCCATGGGGCTTCTGTAATGTCTGTATAGAGCACGCATGGTCTAATGTCTGCTGCACATTGACATGAATGACAAGTATGTGGCTTTACTCACTCTGGGCTCCTCTGTGAATCTGTGCCCGCACGAAAGTGCTCCTAGGTCACGTAAACATTCACCAAGATCCCGGTCGGCGTTCTGGAGGTATTGCCATGTGCGACGTGAAAAAACAATGGTTAAAATGCATTTAAATTAGTAAATTACACCATACACGCACGTGAATGTTTACAACGCAAAAATGTGACATGCCTATATTTAATTAGCTTCAAGGTAGATTATGTTTCACTTTCCCCAGGCCATAACACAACGAAGCATGTGACGTCACATGACAGAAACTGAACTGTTGACTTTCTACTCAAAACTCTGTAAAAGATTTGATAAGCTGGAAAGTTTGAAGGAATCGAAGGCACCGCCTGGAGTGCAAAGTAGGCTACTTTCTGTTTTTCTTTTTGACTATTTGAGGTGGAGCTGTGCAGCTGCACGGTGCTTACGGTACCTAGGAAGACAAGTACCCTCATGTTGTCCGAGTTTTGGCATCGACTTGGTATCGAAGTATTGGTTGTCGTGACATCCCTTGTTGTGAGCCGTGTTCGCCACTTTACGGAGCCAGGGCTGTGTAATTCACTGGATTATTCTTTCAGCACAAACAGAGTTAAGAGCAAAATGCGAGGACGTGTTTGGTGAACTACTATAGCTGACTATACCTTTTTCAAAACAATTAGACCACGTACCAATGGACGTTTTATACTGTTGAGCATAGTGTACAGGATGGTCTACCTAGGGATGCTAACTATACACGTGGTTAAACTCCGGCAGCGGTTAACAACGATTAGCGGAGCAACGGCAAGTGGACGTCCCTGGCAGGTGACTGTAAGCGTCTGTAGACCCACAAATGTCTTGATGCTCCTTTGCCTTCCCCAGAGAGTCCAGTGAGGAGTGCAATGGGATCAGTGGTGCTCTGTCAGTGGAGTCTGTGCCGGGGCCAAGACTGAACTGGTGTGCTGCCAACACCGCCACTACCGCTCCTGTGACGGGACTTGAGCCCGCGGCCCGCCCTGCTAGCATGGGGGACGGCCTGGATGCGGCACAGATGTCAGGCGGCAGCAGCAGCAACAGCACTAGCAGTTCCCAGGGGCAGCCCCTGACCCAGCCCCTGGGAAGCGGCAACCCCCAACCTCCGGAGTACATCAACCCCAGTAGGCCCAAGCGCCAGACCAATCAGCTGCAGTACCTGCTCAAGGTGGTGGTGAAGTCCCTATGGAAGCACCAGTTCTCCTGGCCTTTCCAGGTGCCAGTGGACGCCATCAAGCTGAACCTGCCTGTGAGTGCTCTTTGTACACAGTCTCTCTCTCGCACGCACACACACACACACACACACACACACACACACACACACACACACACACACACACACAATATTCAGAGCACATTCAGAGTTGGCAGATTTTCCTGATGTCATTCTCCATCAGCTCCGTGTAAAACACACTGGTAAAATGTCATCCTTAATGTTGTAAACAGGCTATTCCTAGCTCTTTTAAGATAAGCAGACGGATGCATTATCGTTTGATCAACAGAATTACATTTAAGTATTATTTGTTGAAGACCTGAATGGCTATACATCATAGCAACTGTCTATGATGTATAGTATATGGTGTGTAGATGTATAACCGTTTTGCCATTTGATTGGCCTAGATTTATGAGAAGTGAATAAGCAGAAGGCACAAATCACGTTTGAAATACATTAGCTACTTGTTATATGCATCTTCTGCCTGTTAACTGATGATACCTTTAGCTAAAATATGCAGTTGAGTTCACTTTAAGGTATATCTCCATCAGAGGACTACTGGTGTGATGGCGGTGTTCTACATATTGGCAAATGCTGGCTTGCTTCTGAGTCTGTGTATGAATTCTTTCAGGACTATTACTCAATAATCAAATGTCCTATGGACATGGGAACAATCAAGAAAAGGCTTGAGAACAGTTACTACTGGAATGCACAGGAATGTATCCAAGACTTCAACACTATGTTTACCAACTGCTACATATACAACAAGGTAAAGTGATGGCATGTCATGCTGAGGCTGTTGACTATGTTAAATGACTGTGGTATGTCACTAATCTAAATCATGATTAGGGATGAAATACTATACTATACAATATAGTTCTATGTTCATGGTGTTTGTGACACACTCCAGAGTGTAAGGGCCATAATAATAGGCCTAAAAAGCCTCAGTAAATTGGCTTTGAGACATTATAGAATAATCAAAATGTTTGTTTATTATTTAACTGAAACACCAGCGATCATTGTGCCTTAACTCTTAATATTCCAAATAAGGGTTAACATGGTCATTTGTCACTCTTACTTGACATGAAAAACAAATACTGAATGTTCTATAAATGAATGGTAGTGGATACTTGGTGCATGCAAATGTAGTCAGTCATGTGATAAATGGTAAGGGAGCGAATATGCTGGTGCCACGCTGACGGTGTTTGTCTCCCCCTGCAGCCTGGAGATGACATAGTCTTAATGGCCGAGGCACTGGAGAAGCTCTTCCTCCAAAAGGTGTCTGAAATGCCTGAGCAGGAGACGGAGATCGTTGTCATGACAGGAAAGGGACGAGGCCGGGGCCGCAGGGAAGGAGGTATAACGGCTGTTTCTACAGCTTTATGCAAAACACATTTCCATGGAGATGGGGCTTCCCTTTAACTCTGTCTGTGTGTGTGTGTGTCTCTTTCATCAAGGTTTGATCTCCAAACCAGGCCCCATCATCGATTCCCCGTCCACGACCCCACAGACCCGCGGCTTGTCGAACCTCTCGGCGGTCCCACAGACCAGGGAACCAGTGCAGGGCCCGCCTTCTCTACCTCCCCAGCCTATAATGCAGGCCCTTCCCCCCAGGGTCCCCCCGACATTACCCAGCCACGCCCCCCAGCTGGGAGCCCCTTACACCCTTAGCCCACTGGACTGCAATCCTCAACTGCCCATCATGACGTCTGTGCCTCCCCCTACACAGACCACCCTCCCCCCCGCGCCCATCCAGAGTACTGCCCCCATGCTTCAGAACCCAGTTCCCCTGGCCAAAGTGAGTGAGACTGCCGGACAAGGAGACGGGCGGCCATATTGTTTCAGCACGCTAGACAAACAAATGCACCGCCGTGTCAATTCTCGCCGTCTGCTCTAATTATGTATCTCCTCCCCGCCCTCCCCCCTCTTCTCCTGCAGCAGAGAAAAAGCCAGAAAAGGAAAGCGGACACTACGACGCCCACAGCCAACGACCAGTTAAGCGAGTCCTCCCCGGCGGAGTCCAAGTCTGGCAAGACGTTGCCCAGGAGGGAGAGCGCGCGGCCCCCCAAGCTGCTAAAGAAGGAAGCGCCGGACTCCCAGCACCACATGGGCCTAAGCGGACCGAGCGGAAGCCTTAGCCCCAAGCCGCAGGATCAGCTGGGCTACTGCGCCAGCCTGGTTCGGGACATGCTCTCCAAGAAGCACGCGGCGTACGCGTGGCCCTTCTACAAGCCCGTGGACGTGGCGGCACTGGGACTGCACGACTACCACGACATCATCAAGCACCCCATGGACCTCAGCACCGTCAGGGTGCGTTTGACATTCAACCTGGGCTCCAGGGGGAAGTGGGGAGGGGTGCGGAGAACAGCGCAGCACCTCCCTCGTTCTTGATGTTGTGTGTGTGTGTCTGTGTGTGTTTTGTGTAGGTCAAGCTGGAGAACAGGCAATATAGGGAAGCCCAGGAGTTTGCTGCTGACGTACGGTTAATGTTTTCCAACTGCTACAAGTATAATCCACCCGACCACGAGGTGGTGGCTATGGCTCGGAAGCTACAGGTGAACCCTCCTTAAAGTTCTGTTCGGTTGTTCAGTCGTCAGTTAAGCGGGACGTCTTATCGGAGATGTTTTCCTGAAAGCCGTTCCGATAGCATAATCCCACGTAGCCGCTTCTATTTCAGGCCAGTGGGCCTTACATCAGCTTCTGCTTGTTTCCAAGGACGTGTTCGAGATGCGTTTCGCAAAGATGCCAGACGAGCCTGAGACCAAGCCGCTGATGGCCTCTGCCCCACCTACCCTCCACCACCCTGCCCCTGTCAAGCCCCAGCCTCCTTTGGGCCGCCTTGGCTCCTCGTCTGACAGCTCCAGCGACTCCTCCTCCGAGTCGGAGTCGTCCACGGACGATTCTGAGGAGGAGCGGGCCCAGAGGTTGGCCGAGCTCCAGGAGCAGGTCAGTGATCACGTGCAAGTAATCCCGCATAGAGGTGTTGCCTTTTTTAATGCATTTTTTTAACTGACGTTGACCATTGGCCCAGAGGTTGGCCGAGCTCCAGGAGCAGGTCAGTGATCACGTGCAAGTAATCCCACATAGAGGTGTTGCCTTTTTTAATGCATTTTTTTAACTGACGTTGACCATTGGCATTAAGGAAAGCCCCTTAACATATCAAGCTGTGAGTGAGAGGAAAGTGGCGTGAATGGTCCGCTGTGTGTTCATTGGCTATCTATCCATCAATTGAGCGGTCTACTCATTGTTTATCAGCATACACCACATTACTAACTAATTGATTGTGTTTGTTCACAGAAGAGTACCAAATGTCAGTTACTCACCGTGTGTTCCACGGGTGTTTTCATAGACATTGCTTACAGACTAAAAACTATTCTAATACTAATATTTCAAAGAGTTTGAGCCCTTGAGGACGAAACTAGCATAACCAAAGGGAATCTTTCTGCAGAGGTCTGCCCACTGCCAGTAGAGGCTTGTGCACGTAACATGCACGGTTGTGTCCGGCGTAGTGTTCTGTGGGGTTTGTTGGGCGCTATAACACAAACGGAGGTGTGTACCTCCTTTGTGTCTTTCCTTTTTAAGAGCACGGCGCCAGTCGTCGCGTCCCCCTAATGCCAGTGTGGCAGTCCTGACTCGGGCCTAATGGTGTTTCACCCTTGCTCTTTTCCCTGACCACTAGTGTCCTCTCTCCACACAGCTGAAGGCTGTCCACGAACAGCTGGCAGCGCTGTCCCAGCCGCAGGCCAGCAAGCCAAAGAGGAAGGAGAAGGAGAAGGAGAAGAAGAAGGAGAAGCACAAGAAGAAAGGAGGCATGTCGGGCCTGGTGGATGACGGCCAGGAGCCTCTCTCGCAGCTCGCCAAGAAGATGAAGATGAGTGGTGGTACCAACAAGGAGCTGCTCCCCAAGAAGAAGCAAAGGTGGGTCCATGAGCACTGTTGCAACGCTGCCTATTGCCTCCTGCTGTTCTGAGACGCCTTTGTACCGCAGACTGGGTTTCAAGATCATTTAGTAATTGTAATTTGTTTTTCTATCGTTTTATTAATAGTGGTGTTGAAAAATGTTGAATAGTGCGCTGTGCAACAAATGTATGTTATTTCATTGCTATGAACCACTTGTTTTTGGGGTTACCAGTCAAATTCAATTAGCTGTACTTTACCACCTACGAGACATGACATTTGATTGCTGTTCAAAAAAAATTATAATTTTCTTTCACATTTACCCCAACCGTCTCCACATAATTGTCACTCTTAGCATATGTTACTGACTGCCACAATTGAAAACTAATAATAAAATCCAGACATGGCCAATGTTAATCTTGTGTCAGGACTCTGGACAGGAGCATGTAGTACATGGCCAATAATTGGAAGACCAAGATCAGCAAGGCAGTATTTATATTTATAGTCTCCAACACGGCTTTGTCTAGCAACCTTTTATACCGTTCTTAATTCTTCTTACACACTATGTAAAGAACACATTAATTTTGCTGTCAAAGCCCCAGAACAGAGCCACGGCACACTGTGTAGCCCATGAGCAGTTGGCAGTGTTCCTACTCAGATTTTCACTGACAGACACAAATATTTCAAGTGATTGACACAGAAACCTGCGGTGTGAGCCTATCTAAGTGATTATAAACTACTTTCAGCTGGTTCTGCAGAAATCCTAGCTCTGCACGCCTCCCATACTTTCATGCCCATTTCATGTTTAATTTCTATACAGTAGAAAGTTTGCATCTGTCTCATCAATGTGATACCGTAATAGATGGCACCATAATATAAACAACAGCTGGCTAGACTGTGTGCCAGCTTGGCTGACGGCATGTTGATTTTGGCCATTTTGTTTATGATAGACGATGTGACTTTTGATGTGTTTTTGATTTCTCTGCATTTCCCGCTGCTGTACTCTATGGGTACTGCAATTGCACAAATATACGCACGACACAATATAACAATTATCATAATCTAGACCTCCAATATGGCCAACTCCTGTGTCAAGTATTTATTATTTTGACTGACCATATAACCTTGCAGAACGAGTGGGACATGAAGTGGTTGATTTTGTGCTGTTTTGTGTGTTATGTGCATGCCCTGTTAATGGCATATTTAGCATCATGACTTGTAATCATTTTAAATTTATGTAATTTTGGTTGCAAAATATGGAGGTGGGGGGAGTTAATCTAGGTTACAAACAGCTGGAGATCTCTCTTTTCAACTGTTTTTATGTTTTCTTCAACGTTATGAACTCTGTTGTGTCTGTGCAGTAAAAAGGACGGCGTGAAGAACAACCACCCGTCCAGCCTGCAGCCCGTCCCTGGCCTGGAGGATGACCTGGGGGCCGGCGGCTCTGCGGCGACGGGGGAGAAGTGCAAGCCCATGTCCTATGAGGAGAAGAGGCAGCTGAGCCTGGACATCAACAAGCTCCCGGGAGACAAGCTGGGCCGCGTGGTGCACATCATCCAGTCCCGGGAGCCCTCGCTGAAGAACTCCAACCCCGACGAGATCGAGATCGACTTCGAGACGCTCAAGCCCTCGACCCTGCGCGAGCTGGAGAGATACGTGTCCTCCTGCCTTCGCAAAAAGAAGAAGATCTCAGGTGAGCAGCCTATCACCGCCGTCGCCTTTATTTGCTTTCAGCTGAAAATTCCAGACCTGCAGTTCAATTGTGGGTTTGTATAGCAGCAGTGTAGTGAGCAGAGCCCGGTGTTTTGACAGGATTCCCTTGGGTCACAGGATTCCCACGGATACCCGTGAAATGGGAATCCATTTTTCTATCAGTCCCGTGAACGGACATGAAATAACTATCAATAAAAGCGGTCGGGACAGGAAAAATAAAAGCACGAAGGCTATTTGCTCTTATATTGATATATTGGCTGTACAGTGCTACGAATAAATTGGCCTGTGCCGTTAATGAAATCATCTTCGTAGCACCCGCGCACGTTTTGTTTGTGTGAGACAAAGGTGCTTGCATGGTGCATTGCTATTCTACCTGTAGTGGTATCAAGCAATTTAGATAGGCTACCTTATAGTTAATATGGACAAATATGGCTGTATAAAAAAATAATAATACCGATATTAGACGGGACGAGTACATTTTTTTGGGACTGGGACAGGAAAATAATTGTTTCTAAAGAAGTCACGGGATGGGACAGGAATATTTTAGTGGAAGTAGGATGGATAGGAGTGCATATATCCGCTCGTGTCATGCTCTAGTAGTGAGTTTAAGCTACCAGTTACTCTATATTAAATGAAGGCTACCCAACAGAGAAATGTAGCAAGCTGAGCTACAGCAACATGTAGTTTATGACACCAAAGCTATTTCTTTCTATATTTTTAACAATGAACCTATGTAATTCCAAGTCGGTACTATCTCAGTGATCAATGAAACTGTTAAGTAGTTTATTATGTTCAGGATGTACAGCCAGGGTTGGGATCAATTTCTCTGTGTCCTCCTCACCCTCTGCCATCGTTCCATGCAGACAAATGGCAGGCAATCAGCCCAGTGATTTGTACGTGATGTCCCCGTCACACGGCAGTGCTTCTGTCAGCTGCACAACACAGGACCATTTATGACAGGGGGGCGTCACTTACTGATCCTTGGCACGTTTGGTTCAGACCACAGCAGAAAGCGCTGCTGTGCTCGAGCTTCAGAAATGCTTGTGGAAATGTAGCTTAAATGTAGATGCTACCGCACTACATGATCAGTAGCAGAGCTCCTCCAGCTGCCATCTGGTTCTGAAAGCAGCGCTACCACCACACTAGTGTGAAATGTGACAAGCGAACACCCGGCACGCTACACCTCCATACATGTTTGTCGCTGTCTTTGTCTGCAGTTGAAAAGCCAGTGGAAGTGATGGCTGCCTCCAAGAAAGCCGGGTCTTCTTCAGAAAGCAGTGGCTCCAGCTCGGACAGCGAGGCGGAGGCCATGGGTGGTGCGTCCAACAGATAACACACACATCATCTCTCGGTATATCCGTACGGCCCAGGGTATAACTGGTAGTAACCAACCACCCTCCTATCAACAGGGAATGTCCCAAAGCAGCCGCAGAGGAAGAGAGGCCCGTCGGCGAAGGAGGGGAAGAAAGCTCACGGCCATGTTCCGGGCGCCCCCGCGGCCCAGGCGGGGCTCCACCCCCAGGCCTCCGGCCCGCCCCCCAGCGTCCACATGAAGCATCCTCAGCTGCAGTCGTCTGTTGCCGCGGCAGCGGCGGCCTTCATGCCCCCGCCTGCTGTGACGGCCCTGGAGTCCTCCCAGATATTGGAGAACAGCTTTGAGGCGCTGCCCCACTTCGGACAGCCCCTCATGCATCTGCCCCAGCGCGGGGGCAGCAACGCCTCCCCCGCGCCCCCACCCCACCTCAACGCCCACCCCGCCCCTGGGCCAGTGTCCCCCGAGACCCACCCCTTCCTCAACCAGCATGCCGTCCTCCCACCTCCAGGTGAGTGTGTGTGTGTGTGTGTGTGATACACTCTCTGTACTCAACAGGCTCCTCCCATTATGTCATGTATTCAGTATGATGCAATGCAGAACACTATTGTGGAATCCCTATGTTGAGAGCGTCGCACAACTCTGCCCACTCTGGCCGATAAGTGCACGATCTCACCACGCTATAAGGCGCGCACCTGCGCAGGCAGTGCCCTTGTATGTCGTGAAGACGAGCTAAACAAACCTTAGAGGTAAAGTTAGCAATTGTACGCTAAAACACATTTCTACTTTACTGTTCTGTGTGCGTGTTTAAAAATAAAAGAATAATCCGGTGTTTCCACACAGCCGTGGCTCTGTAAATAGCAAATCAAACTAAGTGGTGCAGATCGCACCACCGCAACAACGATTTACCCTAGCCTTGGCGATGTGCGTGGCGGAGCTTCTGAGTGAGCACCCTACAGAGTGCCGAAGTCACTTCCACGTTATGGGACCTTTAGTTTGGAAAAAATATGTATGGGTAGTCAACGGCGGGAATAAAATAATTTTTAGATTCCTTTTGAATTGTGACACGAAGTACACGTATGATGTTTGACTATTTAAAAGACAATTGTTCAAATCAAGAACATTGCAGTTTGTTGTGAAACTATAAAGTAATCTTTAGTTTTGTGTGTAACCGCTTGGTGAACTACAGCTTTCGTCTCGCACAACACGCGTCACTAAAACAATGCTTTCTTCGTCTTGAGGATTGTGGCGCGACAACGTCATGACACTACGCGACACGGGGTTTGTAGTCTTACTAGTTATATATTATATATAATATATTATATTTTCACAGTCTTATACTTCAACAAATGTACGACAAACTGAGACTTTATTGACTCTAATAATTGTCTTTCAAATAGTCAAACATCATATGTGTGCTTCGAGTCACAAAGCAAAAGGGATCTAAACATAATTTTATTCTCACCGTGCCCATAAGGTCCCATAACGTGGAAGTGACTTTGGCTCTCTATAGCATTGAAGAGAGAGGTGTTTTCGTTTTGACCCAGTTCAAAACATGGCTTTCTCCAGAGTGACTGAGTGCACCTTCAACCGCCTCTCTGTGTGTGTGTCCGCCGCAGCCCTGCACAACGCCCTGCCCCAGCAGCCGTCTCGGCCCACTCACAAGGCCGCAGCCCTCCCCGCCAAGCCCCCCCAGCAGAGCCAACAGCAGCAGCTCCAGCCTCCATCCTTAGCCCCTCCCCAGCACCAGGCCATGTCTCACATCCTTCCCCCCCAGCCCCTGCACCAGCGGGCCCTGTCCCCCCCCACCCTCACCCCCCAGGGGCTGCTGTCCTCCCAGCCCCCCCAGATGCTGCTGGAGGACGACGAGGAGCCGGGCCCCCCGCTGCCCCTGAACATGCAGCTGTACCTGCAGCAGCTGCAGCGGCAGCCGCAGCAGCTCATGCACTCTCTGCAGGCCCGGCAGCAGCCCGGCGCGGGGTCCCTCCTGCAGTCGGTGCAGGTGCAGTCTCAGAACGCCCCCCTGGTACCCCCGCAGCTCTCAGCCCAGGCCCAGGCCCAGGCTCAGGCCCAGGCCCAGGCCCAGGCCCAGGCTCAGGCCCAGGCTCAGGCCCAGGCCCAGGCCCAGGCTCAGGCCCAAGCTCAGGCCCAGGCCCAAGCTCAGGCCCAGGCTCAGGCCCAAGCTCAGGCCCAGGCCCAGGCTCAAGCTCAAGCTCAAGCTCAAGCCCAGGCCCAGGCCCAAGCTCAGGCCCAGCACCAGGCCCGCCTTATGCAGCAGCATCCTCCTCCCCAGCAGCAGCAGCAGCGGCAGCAGATGCCATGCCAGCAGGGTCCTGTCCAGCACAAAGCGGCCATGGCCACTAGCAAAGCGCAGCAGATCATCCAGCAGCAGCAGCAGCCCTCCCCTCATCAGATCAAGGCAGACCTCTACAACACAGGTGAGGTTATAAGGCGTCTAGCTGAGGCAAGTGTGTGTGTGTGTGTGTATGTGTGTGTGTGTGTGTGGCAAATCTTTGAAATCATTTTATTTCCTTTTTTTTTTTTTTTTTTTGGAGGGGGGCTGGTATTATGTATTACTTGCAGGTACCACAAGACAATTTGAGTAATTAAGGCCAATTGATGCTTCTGCGTTGAGCTTATGTCTAGCCTGCGGCATCGGCTACGGCGTAGCTTCAACGGACCTGTGCGCGTTGACTGCGCATGCAATTGACGTGCCATGTCTTGTTTGTGCGTGTGTTTCTGAATTAGAACACAAATTGAGTGTAAACTTTTTGAAATAAGCGTGTACAAATATTTCTTCACAGTGAATCTTAGATAAAGCAACATGCTGTATATCATAGGAAATGATTATAAAGAACGTTTTCCGCTGCCTGAACAAGGAAATGCATAGCCATAAAATGCCATAAAACCCTGTCTTGGCTCCCAATAGAACACTAATAGAGTGTAAAACATTTTGAAATAAGCATATAAAAATACTTATTTCCAACTGATCTGTTCGTTACACCAACATGTATCATAGTAAAAAGAAAATGGTATTTATTAAAGACCACTTTTCGCTGACCCTACAACAAGGAAATCCCAGGGACTGGTCTTATGTTCAGTTTAGGCTAGTTTAATAATGCTCAAGGGTATTTCCAGCAACTCTAATTGTCTGTGCATGCATGCATGCATGCAGGCTATGGCGTTGTTATAAACATTCTGAATTCCAAAGCACTACTCTGGCATGGGCTTGCATCCACAAGAAGTTCGAAGTTACATTTTTGGAGAGGTGCACGTCAGCCTACGCCGTACCTAGGCTGTAGGCTGACGTGAATGTTACGCCCTATCTGTAGGCAACACCGTATCTTTGACGAAGAAGCATTTAGTCTGGCCTCACTGGGTTGGATTTAGCAGAATTCCTCCATTGAAACCAGAATGTATTGTTCTATTAAGTCATAGCTATACACCAATGGGGCCCATGGGAAATGTAGTCGTTTTAAACTCTTCCCAGGTCCTTAATAGAATGTGTGTGTGCACCACTTGCATTTGGGGATCATTGACAAAGTGGTTTGGTAATAGCTGAATTGAAGGCGCTTCCTTTTATGTATGCCAGGCCACATGAGAGACAACCCCTCTCCTCTCATGATGCATTCTCCACAAATACCCCAGTACCTGCCTGTGGGCCACCAGTCTCCACCACACATCATGCAGCCCAAAAAAGTGAGCAACCACTTGTAATGCATCCTTTTTTGGTTTTATATACATTTGTGTTCAGGAGTGTACATACATACATACATGTGCATGCAAGTGTGTGTGTTGTTGAATAGTGGGTTTTTTTGCCACACAGCAGAGGGCTCCGGCAGGCCACATTGGGCCAAAGGAGGAGAAGCTCCCCCCCTCACCCATCATGAGAGGGGAGCCGTTCAACCCCGCCATGAGGCCAGACCATCACAAGCATCCCGATAACAAGACGTCTCTCCAAGGTCACGGCCAACAGAGTGAGTGAGCCGACGTTTCAGTGTGTGCTTGTGTGTTAGGCACTGCACATAGTTTGTTGCAGGTATCCTCTGCTATGGTTCGTCAACGAATTGATGACACAACCAGGCTATAACGACAATGGTTAGGGTGGTCTTTGGAGGCGTCACAAGCCACTGCCATCCTGTAGAATGGGATTTTATGCGAGGGATGATTTAATCTAGACTGTGTGTGTGTGCAGATGTGAAGTCCATGGACACCTCTCGCCCTGTCATCCGGTCCTCCGAGTCCAGCGGGACGCAGCCCTCCAAGCAGGACTCCAAGGTTCCCATGGTGCCCAAAAAGGTACAGGTGGGCGCAAGGGTTGCTTGTTTTGTATGTGTGTGTTGATTTTGTTACGTAGCTCTCCACACACTGGCTACGGCCAACCTGCCGCCATGCCAACCCTCGCGTCAACCCTGTTTCTAGGATGTGAAAGTGAAGAACATGGGCTCCTGGGCAAGCCTGGCGCAGAAGTCCTCGTCGGCTCCGTCCGCCACGGTCAAGTCCTCGAGCGACAGCTTCGAGCAGTTCCGCCGCGTCGCCCGCGAGAAGGAGGAGCGGGAGAAGGCCCTGAAGGCTCAGGCGGAGCAGGCAGAGAAGGACCGCCTTCGCCGGGAGCAGGAGAAGCTACGGTGGGTGGAGAGGGAAGGGTGTCGACTAACCGCACACATACCTAATATAAACACAGTTGAAACATGACCCTACATTGGATAAACGTATGACCCCTTCCTTCCTGTGTTCCCAGGGGTCGTGAGGAGGAGGATGTGGTGGAGCCCCCCAGGAGGGTCCACGAGGAGCCTCGCAGGCGCCAGGAGCACCACCATCAGTCGCAGCAGCAGCAGCAGCAGCAGCAGGTCCAGCCCCCCACCCAGCCCCTCCAGCAGCAGGAGCCTCAGCCTGCTCCCGTCCAGCAGCCCCCACAGCCCCCTACCCCGCCCCAGCCCACCGCACAGAATCCACTGGACCAACAGAGGGAGCTAGCGCGCCGCCGGGAGCAGGAGAGGAGGAGGAGAGAGGCGGTGAGCGTGACGCAGCGTTCTTCTTCTTCTTCTCGGGGTCTCGTAGCCGAGTGTAGCACCAGCTGTACTGATTAGTTTATATATGCCCAATGGAAGATGGTTTGTGATGGGGGAGCTGCCTTTTGCTACTAAACAAAGTTCTTAGCAGGCGATTGGATGGCCCTAAACCAATCAGAGCAACAAACATAGCATTGATTATTGAACCACTTCTTGCTAATGCAATTAACACTAGAACCGCCACGGGCCTTTGACTTTTCCTAAAATTGAAATCTACATCATTCATAACAGTAGATTCTCACAGGGTCAGCTGGTCTGATGTTGCAGCAAGTACGGGTACGGGTGCTGTTCCCGACCATAGCGAGGTGCCGGTTTACGCTATAGCATTAGCTTAGCCTCCATGGCTAACAAGTGGGATCTTTGTTTTCATGAATAGCCTATATTTGCGTCTTCTTAAAGACGCCCACTTAGACTATAATAATAAAACAAGAGCACTATTACACAGGCAATTAAACAAACTAACTTTAGAAGACAATTAATACAATGACAGAGTACATTTTGGAACTAGAAACATAGTATCGAGGCGCACAGGTAAATTTTTCCCGTTGGCGGTTTTAGGTATACAGAGATTCTAGGCGGTTCTAGCGTTAAATGCCATACTGACCCGGTAGGACCCGGTAGGTCAACTAGCGGAGCAAATCATGGATTCGCATCAGGATTGTCTCACAAGACTGTGTTCTTCTGGAGTTTTGTGTGACATCAATGAATGAGTCAGGTCACTATAACAGTTGTGTAGTGAATATGAGGTGCTGGCTTCTTCTGGGCCCCTTCCAGGTTAAGCTTGAATGGTATACATTGCAGTTAAAGAATGACTATGATTAAAGTTGTTGTTTTTCTTCTTCCTACTCTCTCCAGATGGCAGCAACTATTGACATGAATTTCCAAAGTGACTTAATGGCTATATTCGAGGAGAATCTGTTTTGAAGAGGAGAGCAACGTAACTGAAAAGAGAACCTACAGGGACAAATATCTCTAACTGGCGACCAGAGATGGACACAGTTTGTGCAGAGCGACAAGACAAGGCCCTAAAGAGATAATGTTAAAAATTGCTGTATGGGCAGTCTCTGCTTACTGCCCGGCAATGCCTGAAGGACAATACAGACATGGATAACATGCGTGGTTTCTGATGCCACTTGATGGAGATTCAGGCGCTGCCTGTCTGTAACAAGTGGAATACATGCTCCCGTTGTCACACAGACTGTCGCGCTTGTTTTTGTTGAAGTGTGCGAATGAGCAAAAGCGAAGCATAAGTCTACAACAAAAGGCATCTGATTTAATTATAATGAAATGCTCTGATAATGTACTGATGGACGGTGCCCAGGTGTTCTTTAAGTGCCAGAAGCCTGCACCCTATTTTATGTTTGGTTTTGTTTGTAAATGGACACGGTGGGCTCTGGTTGGGTTTAGGGGATGGTCGGCAGGGGGTTGGCAGAGGGTTAACTTCCACACTGTAAATCATGTATATTTCTCAGCAGAGAAGGTACAGTTTGCCTTACACCCATTTCCTATACAGACCATAAGTTCTATGGTCTGACTCTGGACACATGAACAAACCAATAACACTTTTAGACAGGAGTAGGAGCCACATAGACCTTTTTTTCCATGTAGTAACTACTGTAAAGAAGTATTTTCTTAATCACCGGCAAAATTTTATTTTTATTTTTTTTTCCTCTTTCCTGTTTCAATATTTTAAACCTTACAATACACTCCGCCACCTACATCTATGCCAAACAACCCATTACCTTTTTTACTCTAAATTCCCTCTCCTGAAAATTTTAGGTAGCTAGTGAAAACTCCCTAATATATGCATTATCATTATTCCAGCAAGTATTTATCGAAGATAAATGTCCTTTTTCATTTTAAACGAGAGCATGGGCTTGCCAGTGCAGAAGGAAAACAAGTCCAGCCATTTCTGTGCTTTTAGTTATAGCATCATTTGATGGCGAGTGTAATACAAACGAGAGCGCTACTTGTTACAGGTGGATATGTCTATCATTGGCCCCCTTTGTCACCAATGTACTTTCACACTACTGAACCGGTTTGTTGGACAGGAATGTGAGCAGTCTTTCTGCTACTCCCACTTCACATCAAATTTGCAGTGCTGTGATCTAACATTTAGTTTTGATCTGATGGCAATATGCAAAATGTGTTTTTATATTTTTAACATTTTGGAGTGGGGGTCAAGGTTATTGAGGACATGATATAACATTTTCAGTTAGTTGTTACAGGACATATTTACAACAAAATAGTACCCCTCGACTATTACAAGAAGGTCTATAAATTAGATATTTCCCCCTGGCTTCTTGCTTTGCCAAGGGCACTTTGTCAGTACAATAAACTATTCAAAAGTCGGTAAACAAAAAAAGAAAACATAAAAACAATTTTGATTTGTAAAATGGTTCTTGTTCGATAATAGTGGATGTGAATTTGAATTCTGTTAATGAAAGATCGGCAGGATTGGTTAAAATTTTAATAGATCTCATCCTCTAAACTTGTCTCTTAACTGTTTTTTTTGTTTGTTTTTTATTTTTTCCTTTTCTCCAGTGCCTGTATTGTATTGTTATTCTAGCTGGCTTATATTACACTTTGGGGAAGTACAGGGTGAGTGTAATATTTAACATGGAGGGAGATTTGGAGAGAGTGTAAAAACAAGTCAACATTTTATATTTTACCCATTATCAATATTCAGGTTTTAAACATTTGTTTTAGCTGGACTTCTAATTATGAGTGGACACCCAACAACTACTTTGTCATTTCCTCCTTTTGGTAAATTTACATTAGATATCTTTCAGTGTTGCCACATTAGCATTTGAGTGTAAGTCTAGGTATGTGAGTGTGTATATTTGGAAGAATGTATGATTGTACATGTGTTTTGTTTTCCTCCCAAGGTTGTGCGTCGGGATCCACGTTCCCATTTGTAGATGAGCATGTTATTGGTGAGAATAAACCATGCTTAAGGAGAATGTGCTTCTCTAATAACGTCACCATTTTATTTTGTACTAAGTCCACCATATATGCATATATCGACAGTATATATACTGTATATATATATATATAGATATATCTATATATATATAGATATATATATAGAGATATAAATATATATAGATATATATATATATATAGAGAGAGAGAGAGAGATATACAGTATATAGATATATATATATATGCACGCACTGTTAATCCCTGTCTGGCCAATAAACACACTAATTAGATATACAAATTCTGAGTATGTCAGTAGAATTCCAGCGCAGCATGAGGCAGTGTTGCCCGTTAGCAGAGCTGGTCACACTGTCAGCAGAGCGGACCAGGGGTCACAGCCTGGCCTGCTCTGCTGACAGGCCTCTGCTATGCAGGCCTGTCACTCAACTGTCTGCACCAACAATGGCACAAATTCCAGTCTGTTTGTTTGGTTAAGGACACAGTCCTCTGAAACCCCAGCGCCTCCTCATGGTTCCACTACACTCTTCCCCTTGCGATCAGAACTGCAATCGGGGCCCAAGCGAGGGGAATACAGTTCACCCACGCACTTTAGAGAATAGTGGCTCCCATTTAGTGTCTTAGCCCTCTTACTACAATGGAACGAACAGGTTAAATCCACCTTGAAACGCACTTAGTACAACATGTCGACATGTCAAGGAGCGCTCGGCGATTTAATCCATCCTATTGAATGTTGACAGTCATGTTTGTAGGTTGACATTCACTGGGTCTTTGTCTCGGCCCCTATAGCAGCAACACTAAAAGATTAAATACATGCGCACATACACACATTTAACTTGTGCACACAGCCCCACAGCCAGAGCAAAAGCCTGGAGGAGATCTAGCTACCTTGTGTAAACATTTGTTGAAAATGTCTAGGAACAGAAAAGGCTCATCCAGGCTTGGATTATCCCTGAGAAATGAATAGGGGCCAATTATGACTACTCTCTTGTGTTGCCGGTATCTCCCTCTGAGCTGTCACACAGAGGTGCCTGCAGGGTCTGTAGAGGGCATGGTGACTGGGGAGTGGTCCTTGAAGGGGGGCCTCAAATCCTGTTGCATTATGTGCTGTTGGACTGGTTTTCACCTGCCAAGTTCAAGACAATTAGCTCAACGGACACCCTGAAGCCCTCTACTGAGCCTAATAGTAGTAGGCTCACGAAAGCAATCACTTGAACACGGGTGTTGAGACATTGTTGTGTGAATTATTGTCACATGCATTTCACATTCACTTATAGTTAACACTCCTACTTTCCCAGAAGTTCAAAGCCATTGTCCTTTTGTTGGGACTCCTCAGACCAAGGTTGCTGACAATATTATTTTGCATCAAGGCTGTGGTGAAATGTGTCTGAATCACTTCCTAAATAGAATTTCAAGGTTGTCGTAGAATAGCTCTTCAGAGTGTGGGGTGTTGGTTATTCAAGAACAAGATAAGACAACACACAGTATAAAGAATCTTAATTTTGATTCACTCCAAATTTGAAAAAAAAAAAAATAATAATATATATGTATA